>BQNB010008567.1:61731-77020 GCA_026074375.1 Tanacetum coccineum | reverse complement strand
TGTTAAATCTGTTGAGCTTATTTTTATAGCTTATTGTTGAGTTTAAAAAAAAGTGTCTTTGTAAAAAGTGTTCATAATAAGCTGTTTTAGGACTTTTTTTTAAAAAAAGCTTTGAAAAAAAAAGCTAGGCCATGGGATTCGAACCCATGACCTAGCCTTTCACACACACACACACGCCTCAACATACCACACACAAATCATCTGTGCTACAATAGCTCATCCACTTTTTCTAGCAAACACATTCCTTTTAAACCTTTTTCATTTTCTTTTCTTTATTAAAAAGTCGTAGCTTATTTTCGACTTATTAGGGCTTAATTGTTTAGCTTATTTTAAGTAGTTATTTTTATAAAGTTAGTCTTTCAATTCCACACTTTTTATAATTTTTCTAGAATTTTAGAAGAACTTGTGCTATTTTTAATAATTTTTCTTTACTCAAGACTTAAAAAAATCATAAAAAAAAATTAAAAAATAATATTTTTTTTTTCTAAAATTTTCTTTTATCATTTTCTAGGCTTAGGTTTAAAAATTACTTTCGTAGGGCTAATATTTTGTAATTTCACTTTTCAAAGAACGAGATTCCGTCCTCGTTCTCGTTTTTCTTCGTTTTTAGTTTAAATCTCTACCGTTTTAGGATTTCCTTAGTTTTTCACTTTTAAATAGTCATTGAGAATAAGAAAAAGTAAAAAAAATTCTTAGCTTAACTGAGTTTCAAAATGTTTTTTAAAAGCTTTTCTAAACAGTCTTTCATTTCTACTTTTTATAAGTACAAGCCTTTTAGTCATAAGGTTCCATTAAGGAGCTTATTTTTAAGCTCAAAGTACCCCCTCTCAGGTCTGTTAACACTTAGTTTGCACAGAGTGTTTTGCAAATTTGCTTATTAGAGCTTATTCCTTGATATTAATAGCTTATTTAGGGTGAAACTTGTTTGATAAGTAGAAAGACAAATCTACTTTAGCTTTTTACATATTAGAAGTGCTTATTTGTTAAGTTGAATAGCTAGTTCAAGTTTTAAGAGCTCATTTAGTTTTCTAAGTGTTTCTAAGGTGTTAAATCTGTTGAGCTTATTTTTATAGCTTATTGTTGAGTTTTAAAAAAAATGTTTTTGTAAAAAGTGTTCATAATAAGCTGTTTTAGGACTTTGTTTTATTTTAAAGCTTTGAAAATAAAAAATAAAAAATAAAAAGCTAGGCCATGGGATTCGAACCCATGACCTGGCCTTTCACACACACACACGCCTCAACATACCACACACAAACCATCTGTGCTACAATAGCTCATCCACTTTTTCTAGCAAACACATTCCTTTTAAACCTTTTTCATTTTCTTTTCTTTATTAAAAAGCCGTAGCTTATTTTTGACTTATTAGGGCTTAATTGTTTAGCTTATTTTAAGTATTTATTTTTATAAAGTTAGTCTTTCAATTCCACACTTTTTATAATTTTTCTAGATTTTTAGAAGAATTTGTGCTATTTTTAATAATTTTTCTTTACACAAGACTTAAAAAAATCATAAAAAAAATAAAAATTAATTAAAAAAATTAATTTTTTTTCCTAAAATTTTCTTTTATCATTTTCTAGGCTTAGGTTTAAAAATTACTTTCGTAGGGCTAATATTTTGTAATTTCACTTTTCAAAGAACGGGATTCCATCCCCGTTCTCGTTTTTCTTCGTTTTTAGTTTAAATCTCTACCATTTTAGGATTTCCTTAGTTTTTCACTTTTAAATAGTCATTGAGAATAAGAAAAAGTAAAAAATAATTTTAGGATTAATTTTTGACATTTTAGGATTTTAATTGTCGCGTTATGTTAATTCCCGTAATTGTTAAATTGTTCTAGTTGCTTAAATATTTTTAATTGTTAGTTTTTATTGCTTTTAATTGTAGATTTAGAAAATCAATCCAAAAACTTTGAAAATCAATTCAAATCATTGTCCAAATAACAAACGTGGTCTCAATTTCATAAATGTTTGGGAAAACGACTCGGTAATCACTTACCGGTAAATATACGTATTATTATATATATTTGTGAGAATTTTCCTTACTACCTTTGTCCTCAAGGGTAGTTTGGTAATTTCATATATATTATATTATTTTACGTATATAAAACTTTACGCATCAAGTTTTTGGCACCGTTGCCGGAGATTTGTGATTAAGATTCCTTCGTTTGCAGTTTGTTGATCGTGATTTGAAGAACCTTTCCTTTTTGAAAGTCACGCTTTTGAGAAAATCAAAAATAAATAATATATATATATATATATATATATATATATATATATATATAAAGTAAAAAATATTTTTCTTTTCTTTTTAGTATAAGTAGAAGATTAAAAACAAAAATACAAAAATATTTGCTCTTCCGGATTTTTCGATTTTTCTCGTTAATTTGTGAATATATAAAATTGTTTATAAAAGACACGACGTAGTTCATAAGATGATAACGACATATTTCATACATTGACAGTGAAATAGTTTATAAATGACAACGTAATAATTCATGAGGTGACAACGAAATAGTTTGTAAGATGACTGCAAAGTAATTTATAATAAGGTAGCAAAAGAGTTTATAATTAAGCGTAAAATAGGTTATAAGATGAAAACGAGTTAGTTCATTAATTGATAGTCAGCTAAGTTATGAGGTAATAGTAGGATAATTATAAAATGTAGACAAAACGGTCTATGGAATGATATCAAAATAGTTTATAAGGTGTTAAAATAAACAAGAAGCTATCAGCAAACAATTTGTAAACTGGTGGTAAAATAGTTTATAACGCGACAACAACTATGTTTATAAGACGACACTAAAATAGTTCATAGTATACCATCCAGTTAGTTTATAACAATAAGACAGTTTATATAATAATAGTGAAATGGGTTGTAAGACGGTAACAGACTCAAGGAGTAGCTTACATATATTTACTAGAGAATTGAAGTGTAACTAACAAAATCGTCATGACACAAATTGAACAAAGGATTTAGGGAAATCCACACAATACACAAAATTCACAGGTAACTACTAGTGCAAAACTCTTAGAGATTACAGTCTAAGTCTACTTATGTTTCACTAGATAAGAAAGAATCTCTCCTTAAACATTAGCATTATCTTTGACGGCGTTAGAGTTCTAATGAGTTTTAACCTCCTAAATACGGCTCGTACGGTTCAGATTTCTAATTTGCCACTGCGGCCTCTAAGTTGAAAATCAAAACGGGTGTCCTACAATTCCTACTCACATGGCCAACACTCTTGTAGTTATTGCACTTCACAGTGCATGGTCCAGTGTGCTGCAACTTACGTTTGTTGTGGAATGGAAATTTTGCTACTTATGCGTTCTTGTAATTTGGTTTAGCAATGTAAGCTCTCAAGGCCTTTTGTCATTTATTTTGTTGTTGGCATTCCTTACTACATTGGTTTCTTAACGTACGACCTAATCCATTTAGTCACGAGCCATGTAGATTCTTTCCTCATAGACAATATTAGCTTCGATAGCATTAGCAATTCGTTGGGTTACAATACAATCGATCCTCGTGGAACTCATTCCTTGTCTTGTCGTCGGTATTTACTTCAAAATCGAATGGAGTAAAGAAAATGAAATAAGTGGAATTTCAAAAGTCATGTTTCAAAAATGGGATGTTATGAGGGGATGGGTTAAAGTTGTGTTCGAATTAATCGGCATGCTCCTAGAAGTTACGAGAAGTAAGAGAAATTAAGACGTAACGAGATGACGTAGATGTTTCAACAGTATGGGACGGGTGTTCAAAGTCGTCTTCAGAGTCGAATAGTAGGATAACCAGTGGAGTCGGCAGACTGTAACGAATTTCAAAGTTATGCAAAATGATATAATGTAAAGTCATGAAAAGTTTTAAAGACCATCGTATTACTCACGATGTTTTAGAATAAACAAGACCAATGTGTCACTCACAATGTCTTAGAAAAGAATTTAGAGACCATTGTGTCACTCACAATGTCTTTGAAAAGAATTTAGTATTCATATAGACAACTTCTATATAAACAAGTGGGGAAATATATGTAAGGACAACCTAAACGCAGAGAAAAGATAAACGCAAGATAAACGTAAGCTCATAGCAAAATAGAGCTCAAGGGCAAAAATAAACGCAAAGCAACATAAATGTAGGGAACGATAAATGCAGGGCAAAGATAAACCCATATCATAGCATGCTCAAGGAAGAATGGTTCTCAGGTATATGCCATAGCAAAAACACGTATAAGGCACACATAAAAGCACGTAAGGATCACATACTGGTTATAGACCAGACCTAGATATTCTACCTGGTTCTCTATAACTTTGGCTCTGATTACCAATCTGTCGCACCCCTAAACGAGGTCTGAACGGAAACACGTGTCCGGGGGCGTGACATCATAATATACATCACATAAGATACAAAGAACGACCTCTAAGGGTACGTTTGAAAATCCAACATCGTTGCATTAATTTAAAATAGTTAAGGTTTTTACATAAGTTTAAAGATAATATGCGGAAGCGAATAAAAGGTTTTAAAGTTTGACAACGATGTTAACATAGATAATAATAATTCTTGAAAATCGGTCCAATGCAAGGCAACACCATAAAGCAAGCAAAGACATCCACAACTAAACACCTAAGAAAAACATGCTAAAACGTCAACATAAAGTTGGTGAATTCATAGGTTTGAATTTAGTATTAAAAGTGGACCACAAGTTCGTAGTACACATGTGACAGTTATAACAAATACAACTCCACATAAAATGTATTTACTGTTGCGCTAAGCTCATGACACCGAAGCTCAATTTAAAGGAAGCATATTATATGCCAAACAAGAATTAATTGCCCTAAAGGTATCTGACTAAGATCACCTAGTGAAATCCGACATGGTATATATCCGTTTATCGGAAGCCCCGTGGGTAGTGAGCACTACTCACCCGGATAGGGATAATTAGTCCCAATAGATCTATTTATAACACTCGTGCTTACTTAACCAGCCAGTCGGTCAAAAAATTAACGGTTCATGATAGTTCAGGCATTAGACCATGTTTACTCGTGACTTGATCCAACCGATCGAGGGTATAGGACAAAAAAATACTCAATATTATAATAAAAGAAAACAAAAATAAGAAAGAGAAATCCACGATCTGGTACCTGACCTTCAAACCTTTGAGCCAACCTTGCCACATGTTACTCTCTGAATCTTCCAACAATTCATTTTGAACCAACCAATCTTTGTTGTGGATAATCTCATACTTTACCCAGCTCCTTTTAATGTTTTTGTTGATTGTTTGAAAAGCAAAGTATTTTGTCAACAACAAAGCAAGAGCAAATAAAAAAAAAGTTGTTGTTAATGCAGATCTATTCATGGAAGATGGAGGATAGAGGATGGAGGCTGAAGGGCTAGAGGGAGGCAATATAAAAAGTGGGATGAAAATCCCTAAAAGTGTTTATATATGAAAAATGTGTTTATAGCCCAATTGCTCATTAGTAGAAATATTTTTAAAAAAAGCCCAATAACAATTGATATATTTTATCATTTAAAATGAATACTTGTCATGAGTTATAAAAATATAAATCTTACTATATATTAAACTAAAATAACTGAAAACCAATAATTGTTAATGGTTACATTTATAGTGTAAGTAATTAAATTATAAATATATAAAAAATAATATTAAATGTTAGGTTGGGTTGTTGATAAATGATAAAAAAAAATGAGATTGATTGTATGTATATGTTGTATAGGTGGAGGAGTAAGAAAATAATATTTTAATTTGAGGTTGGGTTGAAGAAGATTGTGAATAAAGATAGTCTTAGTGGTCTATTCACAACTTAGGCAACACATAACAGGGAAAATAGATCAAGATACTTGTGTTCATAGTAAAATCAGCCATGTATTTCCAAAAGAAAGGCTTTAAGTAATTGCATCCATAAGTAAAACAAAGTGTGGTATCAATCATGTAACCGAGCTTGCAAACGAACATTTATAAGAGTTTGAAATAATTAGAGTAAACAAGTTTGTAAACGAGCATGTTCTTATCCCAAAAGTTATAAGGTAAATATAAAACAAGTAAAACGTAGGGCTATGAACTCACCTTGATGTTGCAGAACAATTAGCAGAAATGCAAATAATAAGCACATCACAAACAAAAAATGGAACAGCTCGACCAGAAGTTGTGGTTTTACTTAACGGCTAAGTCCCACTAGATTAGGATGATGAATTTGAGGTTTTTCGATAGATGAGTACATCAACGCGACACGTTGATAAAATATTTGGATTTCAAGTTGTAAGAGTTTGGTGGTTGATTAAATAAAATAAATCAAAAAACAAACGCAAAGTATGTAATATATTCCGTATGTATTGCATATGAAAGACAAAATAAATATATTATATGTGGCGAGTATTATATATAAGAAAAAGGAAGACGAGAAAGATAAATATTCGATGTATATAATATTTCGCAAGTATTGTATAAAAAACGTAAGAAAAATAATTGTAACAATATAATTCGACACGAGTTCAGAAATCATTAAATAATTTAATAAAGAGTTCTCGTTTAGAAGTAAACACACATTTTAAAGTTATGAATTAGATAAATGATGTTTTTAAAGTTTTTACAAAAGTTATTTTTTTTATTAGTAGAGTATTATAAAATAACATTTTATAATTTAGGATTTCGTCACGCGTTTTAACTAAACTAGTTGTCTCGTTTGTAAGAGTATAGTTTTCGTTTACTTACCGATTTATTGTATCATTACAAAAAATAATCTTAAGACTACATCTCGTTCTTTTATCGGTTTTTCTAAGATAATAGAAATTTAAGTGAAAGATACTAAGTAGATAAATTTTTATAAATTTCGGCATGACCTACTCGTTTATACGACGTTTCCCATTTTTACAAAACTCAACGTTTTCCCCTTTTAATCAAACCATATTGCAAAATACGCGTGTTTCAATTGATATCTAGACGAGGCAAATAAATAACAATATAAGTAAACCATACGCACCCCTTATTGGGGCTGCTGTCCCAAACGCACCCTTATGGGTTGCTGAATAGTAAAACAACCGCCCCTTATGGGCTGCCCAAAACCAAACACCCCTGTTTGGGGTTTTTATTAACCCAAACGCACCCTAGTGTTGTTAACCCAGACCCAAACACCCTAACTGGGTTATAAAACGCAGATCCAAACGCCCCTTTATGGGCTGTAAAATCAGCAAACAAACACACCCTTTTTGGCAGTTAACACGCAAAAACAAACACCCTTTTATCGCTATCAAACCAACTTGATTCAAAAGATCAAAACAAGAAAAAGGAAATAAGCTATAATAAACAAAACCATACTTTATTTAGTTATTATAAAATAAAAGTAACCATAAAAAAAGAGGTGAAGTGGGGGGTGTACCGGTTGTGGTGTTGGTGATGATGGTGGCGGCTCGCAGCGACGGCTGTGACAAGATAAAGGTGGTGGTGGCGTGGAGCACCCGATGTAGTGGCATCAGTGGTGGTGAAGGAGATGGTGTGGTGGTGATGGGTGGCGTCGTGGTAGAGGGTGGTGGTTGTACCGTGGTGGTGGCGGAAGAGGTGGTGACGAGGTGATGATGACGATGATGTTGGTGGATCTGTGGTGGGGTATGGCGTGGAGGTGGCGGAGAGGCGGCTGGTGGTCGGAGTTTGGCCGGAATCTGGCCGGAGGTGGGAGGTGGCTCCGAAAAAATAAGTGTGTGTGGCTAGGTTATCTAAAAATAAGGTGAAACCCTAATGTGTTTGTTGATGTAACAATCCGCATTTTTCACATCATTTTACGTCAATAAATATCCAACTATTTATTCTAAAAATTTTAGCGTTCACTTTTAATTTTCATCGTTTAGTTAAATCGCGTAAACTAAAAATTAACATTCAACATAAACGGGCATCAAACAAGTAAAAGTTTACGTCAATCAAGTGTTATATAATTATTACGAGGATAATTTATAACTTATCATATTTTATTTTTATTGGTTACGTAAAACGCTTACGTTTCGCAATAAAATACATTTAAGCGTACCCGACGCCACCCCTTACCAATCTATTACTCAAACCAAAATACCCATATTATACATAATACCCCATAAGTGTACTCATTTTATACCTTATAAAGCCTCATGTCCGAATTATACATGTATTACACACAAATAAATCCTAAACTTTTCACTAAAGTCTCATCACTTTACTTAAACCAACACCAAGTACACTTACAATCCCACTTCTCTAGTAATTGGCACATCATATTGTCCTCTTTGTACCCTAAACCATTTCTTAACACATGGTTTTATATGTGGTTTTCTTAATGCTTACCCTATAAATACTAAGCATAAGTAAAAACCATGCAACATTAACATTTTACAAAAAAGAAGTCAAAACAAAACTTCTCTATACTTCCCTCAAAATAATCACGGCATGTATTAGGGTATTTTAGGTGTTCATAGTGTTGATTTTTAAGTATTCAAGCTCATTAGTTTTCTTATCTAAGGTGTTGCAAAGTGGTTTCGAAGATTGAGTATTATTTACAAGGGGTTTGTAATCAAGAAGTAAACTAGGGTTCTTGATTAGGTTTCTATTTTGGGTTTGATTTCTAGGGTTGATCTTGTGTTCTTCATTCTCATACACTTCTCTAAGGTTCACTTAAACCTTAATCATTTCCATTATTCATTTACATGTTTCTACATACTTGTTATTTATGTTAATCACCACCTAGGTTTATTTTTATGATTTATGAAATATTACAAGATCATATGAGGTTCGAATTTATATATATGTATGGTGAAATAATGTTTAAAATGAAAGAACACACTTTATATAAGTGTTAATTAATTTATAAAATAAATTATTGAAAGTTTATTTATAAGAGTTTATAAATAAAAGATCATGAGGATGTCAATTGGACAATCACCATGAACAATTTAGAGGACCCAACACATGTATGACATATAGTATAAAGCATGGTAAAGGACTTGTACAAAATTTCTCAAGAGATGGATTTATAAAAACTAAATTGTAAATCATATAAAAACCCACTATTTTTATACCTTCTGTTAGAATTCGATTTTATAAAATAATGGAATCATTTTTATAAAATAGTTAAGGATCGTAAGCATATAAAGAACTCAAACAAACCGAGTTATAACGAAGAAGTTATAACATTTACAAGATTACGATAATGTGTTTTTATAAAACTTATTTTATAAAATCGACTACTGTTCATAACAGTAAGTTTTTGGGAAATATTTTACTTGGATAGAAATTTTAATTATGATTCCATACAAATAAACAACACGCGAAACGGATCTATAATGAATGAGTTATGACATTTACGAGTTTACGATAATTAAATAAATAAAAGTAGTTTTATATATTTTCTAAAAGCAGTAAAAGTTATTGTTCATCAGTAGCTAAAATGATATAAATATAATATTTTGATAGATTTTCTTAATACGAAGCCACGGGTATAAATAACATGTAAAACGGAGTTAAAACGATAAAGATATAAGGTTTATAAAACCTTATGCACTATTTTTACTTTTCTATAATATTTTTATAAAACAATTAAACTAATTATATAATATCATTACATAATCAATAAAAATATTAAATCGTGTATTATTAACAAATAATACATTGTTGGACAAAGATAACATTTTATTTTACGGACTGCGTAGTCAATTATTTAACAATTATGATTTAAATATTGTTTTGACTTTTTAAATGAAACAAAAGCTATTAGGTGGTGGTGTAACTATATAACTTGTGATGTCATATTTATATTAAATACATTATACTTATACGACCTATAATTAATTAGGCTGCATTCCGGATCGTTTGTGACGATTACTCTGTCGATTTTGCGATAATCACTACTTTCACTAGAGGTGAGTTTATAGCCCCTCTTTCACTTGTTTTACTGTTACTTTACAAATCTCGGGGGAGAATACATGCTCGTTACAACTTGTTTATATATTCATTTAAAATCTCTTTAGTACACTTGTTTGCATACTTGATTTCATAACTTGTTTACATACACGTTTACAAAATTGGTTACATACTCATTTACATACTCAATTACATACTCATTACAAACTCATTACATGATTGATTACAAACTCGGTTACATGAACGTTTACAAGCTCATTTACAATGGTTGGTTACAAACTCGTTGACATACTCACTTTACTTATGGACGCAACAAGTTTACTTTCATTCAAATGATTACAGATTAGCTTAGGTGGCATGAACTGTTAATTGCTTGGAGGGTAAGCACGAGTGTTATAAAATAGATCTATTGGGGATTGACAACCCCCGTTTGGGTGATTAGCTCTCACTAGTTCCAGATCGAACTAACGAACTTTATACCATGTCGGATCATGACTGGCTTGGAGCCTCAGGGCCAGCATGACATACACATGAACTTTTACCGTTACTTGAATAAAGTGGGATACTGATACGTCTACGTCGCAGTTTCATGAACTTAGGAGAATAATCGTAATCACACTTTATGTTGCATCTAGGAAATACACACTTGAAACATTATGGGACATTATGCTCATTACAATTATCATACTCTTTGAAAAAATTACGGTCCAACATTATACTTACAATTTTAGTGGCTATTATAAGGATTGAAATGGTCACGCATACTTTACAAATCTCGGATTTCAACATTTTAATAAAACGCATTTTTTGTAGTTCGTGTTTTACACGCATTTTAAGAAAACCTATATATGTAAGTTTATGCGTTGCAAGTCTTGTATGGGCGAGACTTGTAACATAGTAAACCTATAACAAAGTCGATGTCATTAATGAACTACCTTACTATCGATTGATAAACTATCATTTTATAAATTATTTTACTATCATTGATAAACTATTTTACCATCGTTCAATAAACTAACATTTTATAAACTACTTACAATCATTTCATGAATACCTTATGAATTACCTCCTTAAAATCTTATACACTATTTTGCAACCTTCTCAAAAACTACATTATTATCACCTTATGAATCATCTTGTTCTTACCTTATGAAACCATTTTTCATCACATAAATTATTTTACTATCACCCCATGAGTCATTTAGCTATTGTCTTGCAAACTATCTTACGGTTTTCTCCCAAATTATTTTGTTGTCATCCTATAAACTACCTTGTTTTTCCATCTTGTGAATTATTTTCTCACACTATAAACCATTTTGATAATACTTTATGCATAACATTATTTTGACAAAAATGAGCATCGCATTGTTAGCCCTCAAATATACATAGCCTGATCACCTACGTATAATTCAAGAAGGACCATGCCATGCTGAGAGTAGTGACCATCAAACTTTTGTTAATAATCCATTTTCTAACTGCATCCTTGAAAAGCAAAGTTTTTTATGTACGTACCCATAAGACATGTTTACTTTGGAAAAATCGAATTAGTAACCATAACAACTAGGTAGACCTTTACGTCACCTTACTATAGGAAGTCGACATCATCTCACACCAAATCCTAAAAGTCTTAAGGGTATAAACAAGGAATTAAAGACATTAAGATTACAAAGTTGGTTAGCGCATATTAGGAGGATTAAGATAAGTATCCACACCTCTTCACCAACACCACTCCGGAAGGCAAGTCAACCTGAATTTTGGGACAAAATTCTTTTAACACGTGGAGACTGTAACAATCCGCATTTTTCACATCATTTTATGTCAATAAATATCCACCTATTTATTCTAAAAAAATTCGCGTTCACTTTAATTTTCATCGTTTAGTTAAATCGCGTAAACTAAAAATCAACATTCAACGTAAACGGGCATCAAACAAGTAAAAGTTTACGTCAAGCAAGTGTTATATAATTATTACGAGGATAATTTATAACGTATCATATTTTATTTTTATTGGTTACGTAAAACGCTTACGTTTCGCAATAAAATATATCTAAGCGTGCCCGAAAGCACCAATACCCATCTATACTTAAACAAATACCCACTATTATACATAATACCCAAAAATTATATCATTTTATACCTTATAAAGCCTCATGGCCGGATTATACATGTATTACACACAAATAAATCCTAAACTTTCCACTAAAGTCTCATCACTTTACTTAAACCAACACCAAGTACACTTATAATCTCACTTCTTTAGTAATTGGCACATCATCTTGTCCTCTTTGTGCCCTAAACTATTTCTTAACACATGGTTTTGTAGGTGGTTTTCTTAATACTTGCCCTATAAATACTAAGCATAAGTAAAACCATTCACACACTTAACATTTTACAAAGAAAATCAAACACAAAACTCTCTCTATACTCCCTCAAACTCACGGCTGATCTAGGGTATTTAGTGTAACACCCCAAAACCGGTTTATAAGTAATTAATTGCGATAATACCATAGAATGAGTTTGACTACGACTTTTATAAGTTTGAAGATGTTATGTAATTGGCTAGTCAACCCGGTAGTCAACCTAAAGTCAAAAGTATAAGTTATAATGTGTTATAAAGTATGATGTGTCACATTTATGAAAGGAATGGACTTAAAGGACTAAAGTTGCCAAGTGATAATTTGTTATATTAGTTGATGTGGCCAAATGAGAAAGAATAGAACTTGAAGGACTAAATGTGCCAATTAGGAAAACATCCAACCAACAAATATCTAGATTATTTCCTAGGCTTCCATAATTTTTTAGTGTTTGTGTGTGTGTCGTGTATTTAGAGAGGTAAAAGAGGAAGACAAGTTTTTTGATGATCATCTTGAAGGAAGATTAGTGTTTAGATTCATGTCATGAATCCCTATCAATGTTTCTCATCAAGTAAGTAACTCTAATTGAGTTAATTAAAGAATAAAGGGATAGGGTTCATGTAACCCAAATTAGGGGTTTTAATTAATTGATAGTCTAAAGAAAGAATTAAGATGTTTATTAATAAGGGTTAAGATTAATTGAAGATTAAGCATAAAAAATTAGGTTTTGCATCATATGATCAAGATATGATCATATGATTATAAATGAATGATATTAGGTAAGTTATGGGTTGTATAAACCCATATTATGAAGTCTCTTTAATATGTATAATTGTGGTTTAGGAAGGATAGCAAGGATGGAAGATGATGGTGATAATGCTTGTGTTTATTAGCTTGGATTCAAGGTAAGTAAACCGGTTGTAATGTGGAATTATATTGATTTTATCATGTATGTGTTATGTTAATAATGTAAGAAAAGTTTAGGATGTTTTGGTTAGAAAGCTTGGAGTATATAGTAGATGTAAGGCTAGTTTGGTAAAACTAGCAAAAGATGTGGTTACGCCTAGTTTAAGGTATGTAATGATTTGTATGGTATGTTGAATGTGTTTAATGTGTAATGTGATGGCTTTAATAAATGTAGCTTTATGGATTAATGATAGATAAGAATGATGCTTATGTGATGAAAGTTGTATAATATCATGTTATCACTGTGTACTTACTAAGCCTCGTGCTTACGGTTTAGATGTTTAATGTTTTGTAGGTTCTTGCGATGAAAGTAAAGTGTTTGGAAAAAGGTTAAGGCATGGAATCCAGAATTAAGTATAAATGAAGATATTTATAGGAGCTTAGTACTAGTTACCGAGCTCAAATCAAAGTTGAACCCCCAAATGTCCTAATGGTTTGTTAATGAATGAGTCAATTGTCAAGTGTCATGTGAAAGTGGTTATGTGTAATGGTTAAAAGTTTTATGTTTAGTAGATTGTAAGAGTGTAGGCAAATAGGTCAAAACGGGTGTTTGGCAAACCCCGTAAGGTATATATTATGGGTCATTTAGACTATGAATGTTCATGAAAATGATGTATTATAATGTATTAATGAAATCTGGAAGTTTTTATGTATTGTCAAAGTGGTTCAAGTTGTTTTCCGAAAAATGGGTCAAAATATACAAGTGCAGGAAATGGGTCTATTTTAGACTAAAAATGGTCTATTTTTGATTCTGCAGAAAATGAGTATATTTTAGACTAAAAAGGGTCTATTTTTGATTCTGCAAGAAATGGGTCTACTTTAGATGCAAAAAGGTCTATTTTAGACTATTACCAAATTCAAAAGGGTTTTTCAGGAAATGGATCCAATTTAAATGCAGAAGTGTCTAATTTAGACTAATACCAATGTTATTAGTGTAAGGTCACTCCTGGTAAAGTGTATGAGTAAAAGTTTTAATTTTTCGTCAAATTTATAGTCGGAAATGGGTGTTTCAACTTGGTATCAGAGCTTCGGTCTAAGAGACTATAGGATGCCTAAACTTAGACCACTCGTAGATGCGTTGCCGTAAGTTTAAGTAACGAAGAATGTGAATGCTTTAATTATAAGATAGTTAAGTGCTTGCGGCGAATAAAATGAATATGTATAGACATGGAATGATTATGAGAAATTATAAATGTTATATTTTTCCATAGACTAAAGGATTAGGAATGCGGCTAAGAATGTGAAACGCTTATCGGAGGAGTGTTAAGCGTAGAAGTATATGTTTAAGTAATGTGAAGTCTTGGTGGATTATATGTCTAAGTGATGTATGGTATGTATATTATGATGATATGAATTAAAGAAATGCTTGAGTTAAGATAAATGCATAGGATTGCATTTTAATAAGTAATGGCGAAAGTATATAAGTATGAGCTAGATAACATGAAGATTTTTTTAATTATGAAAAGTTGCTTAATGAAGAATTATTGTATGAAGAGTAAGCGCTTATATGAATTACTACTGAAGGAATGAAGTATGATAAGTTATAATGTAGATAACACAATACAATATGATGCAATAGAATGACATGGTTAAGTACGAGATGTATATGAAAGATGTTTGAGAAGAGTTGCGCTAGATATCTTAATTGATGCTAAATGCGTTAAGAAATGATAAAATATGAACATAATCATATTAAGGAATGAAAGAGATGTATGTGATGAATAAAAGTAAAGTAAATGAGTATAATATAATAATAACCTATGTAAGGTTATATGCGAAAATTTAAATTAACTAAAATGATGCTCAGATAATTGAATAAGTTACCTATTTGGGGTTGTCAAGAGAATGATAAACAAAATATGAAAACATATACGTATATGTAATACATGAAAAGGGCAAGTATCAATTGGATCTTGCATACAATAAAGAAAGATGGATAAAGTGTAAGCTAGAATTGCGTAAGGCAATAAAAATGGAAATGGAAAAGTATATGATTAGAAAATTATGTAAATAACAAAAAGAGGTAAAGAATGATAACTTTAAATTTAGCTTGGATCTAATGATTAATGTAATGGTATCCTTC
>BQNB010008567.1:0-56686 GCA_026074375.1 Tanacetum coccineum | reverse complement strand
CCTGAAATATACTTAAAATGAATCCCTTTCATCTTCTTGTCCATATGTTTCTTGATGTCTCATGAAATTTGAGCATGTGTAAACAATATGCCTCATTTGTATGTAAGTACATGGTAATGGTGGGTGCACAGGTCCATGCACATAGTCCGGAGATGGTGGGGCTACCAGATGCATGGGGAGTCCATCGTATCCGTATACAATGACTCCTGGAGAACCTACATGAGACGACTCCTCATCAGATCCCCAGTAGAATCTCCATGGCTCAGAATCAGGGTAGACAGATGTATAACTGCGGATGATGCAGAAGACATGACTGCTGAAACAACAACATAAACTTATATAAGTATATTATATAAGCCCAATATAGTATATACATAATACGATATAAGTACGTATATAGATCATGAAAGCATCTAGTATAACCAACTAATGTAACTCAATAGTTTATGTATGTCCCGTGAAAAACTTTTGTATAATGCAATGTTTGTGAAAACGGTTATAGTCCAAGTAAAACATTTGACCTGGTTCTCTATAACCTTCGCTCTAGATACTAATCTGTAACACCCCCAAATAGGGTCGCACGGGAATATGGGTCTGAGAGTGTTACATCATAGATCAATAGCACACGATATGAGAACGACCTCTATATGAGTCATTTGAAAATGATGCATTGGATTAAATAAATTGTTTGATACAAAAGCCCATGGCTTAACTTGTTCATCCTTGAAAAGTGTAAAGATTAATACATAACAAATACTCCAAATGTAATGCATTTAAATCTCCATGCAAATTGACTCCCAAAAATGTTGACCCTCAATGTATCCTCGTTCTTGTACCTTATTGACCTAAGAAAAACATGCTTTAAAACGTCAACATAAAATTGGTGAATTCACAGGATTAAGTTATGTATAAAGTAGAACTGCAAGATTTCCAAGTGTATGATAAGCAACGAATACAATATCACAAAAGTAATTACAAAATGCACTAAGCTCATGACACTGAAGCTACAACATATATGTATGCAAATAATGTGCCCGTGTAGATGTTCAATCCGCAACATCCAAATTGTTCCAACATGGTATACATTCATCGTTTTGGTACCTCTGAAACTAGTGAGCGCTACTCACCCGAACGAGGATGTCAATCCCAAATAGATTTATTCATAACATTCGCGCTTACAATCTAGTAATTAACAGTTCATGATTCATAGGCATAGTGAGTTATAGCTACTCAGGCAAACTCGTAATTTGTATAAAAGTGTACTTGCGTCCAATTGATGCATGTTTCTCACCCCAATATTGTAAATCATTGTAATTGTATAAAAATGCGAGGCTATGAACTCACCTCAAGTGAATGTGTTGATAATATAAATCAAGTATGTAAATCGTCTCGGAAAATATGAATGCAACCTAATTAATTATAGGCCGTATGAGTATAATGTATTTTATATAAATACAACATCACCAGTTATATAGTTACGCCACCATCTAATAGTTTTGTTTAATTTATAATGTTGAAATAATAATTAAATCGTACTTTGTTAAATAAAGGTATATGCATTTATACTTGTAAAATAAAATGCTATCTTTGCCAAACAATTTATTATTTGATCATAATATATGAGTTAGGATTTTTATTGATTATATAATAATATTATATAATTAGTTTAATTGTTTTATAAAATAATGTATAAAAGTAAAAATAGTGCACAAGGTTTTATAAACCTCATATCTTTATCGTTTTAACTCCGTTTTATACGTTTCTTATATCCACGATTTCGTATTAAGAAAATCTATCAAAATATTATATTTATAATATTTTAGCTACTGATGAACAATAACTTTTACTATTTCTATTAAATTTTATAAAATTACTTTTATGTCTCTAATTATATAAAACTTGCAAAAAGCATAACTCATTCATTTTAATTCCGTTTCACTTGTTCTTTATACGTATGGATTCGTGACGAGATAAAATATGTAAATAAAATACTTACTTAATTTATAAAAATCTGTGTCAACTCAGAAAAGTCAAAACAGTTTATAAAAATATTTTTATAAACTTAAATCTTGTAAAACTCGTAATTTATTCGTTTTAATTCCGTTTTTCGAGTTTCTTATATGCTTGGAATCCTCATGACAAGTACTATCATTATAAAATATCTCCATGTTTTTACCAGACCTAAAACAGTAAGGGTTTTTATAAAATAAGTTTTATAAAAGCACTTTTATATATTTAATTATCATAAACTTGTAAATGTCATAACTTCTTCGTTATAGCTCGGTTTTTTGAGTTCTTTATATGCTTACGTTCCTTATAATATGTACTATTTTATTATAATTGTCACTATTTTAATAAAATCATTTCATATGTTTATAAAACACGTAATTCTAACAGAAAGAACAAAACATAGGCTTTATATAACAGTGTATATATTTGTTTTTAATAAATCTAATTACTTGATTAATTTTATTACAAGTCTTACTAATAATACTTTGTACACAAGTATAGCATATATTGAGTCCTCTAGATTGTGTCGATAGATGATTGTCAAAGATAAGAATGTCCTCACATTATTTGTGTAAACACTTGATAATTTAAACTTATTAACAATTATATATAAACTAACCTGATATATTAACCAATAAAAATTATATATAGTACTTTTAAATTGTGTTCCATCATTTATTAACAACATTTCGAACATATAAATAAATAAATTCATTCTCATATGCTTGAAATATTTCCATAAATCCATAAAAACATACCTAGTGTGATTTAACATAATAACATGTATGTAAAAGATAATCCTCATGATCTTTTATTTATAAACTCTTATAAATAAACTTTCAATAATTTATTTTATAAATTAAACATATAAATTAATTAACACTTATATAAAGTGTGTTCTTTCATTTTAAACATTATTTCACCATACATATATATAAATTCGAACCTCATATGATCTTGTAATATTTCATAAATCATAAAAATAAACCTAGGTGGTGATTAACATAAATAACAAGTATGTAGAAACATGTAAATGAATAATGGAAATGATTAAGGTTTAAATGAACCTTAGAGAAGTGTATGAGAATGAAGAACACAAGATCAACCCTAGAAATCAAACCCAAAATAGACCCTAATCAAGAACCCTAGTTTACTTCTTGATTACAAACCCCTTGTAAATAATACTCAATCTTCGAAACCACTTTGCAACACCTTAGATATGATAACTAATGAGCCTTGAATACTTGAAAAATCAACACTATGAACACCCTAAATACCCTAGATCAGCCGTGAGTTTGAGGGAGTATAGAGAGAGTTTTGTGTTTGACTTTCTTTGTAAAATGTTAAGTGTGTGAATGGTTTTACTTATGCTTAGTATTTATAGGGTAAGCATTAAGAAAACCACATATAAAACCATGTGTTAAGAAATGGTTTAGGGTACAAAGAGGACAATATGATGTGCCAATTACTAGAGAAGTGGGATTGTAAGTGTACTTGTTGGTTTAATTAAAGTGATGAGACTTTAGTGGAAAGTTTAGGATTTATTTGTATGTAATACATGTATAATCCGGCCATGAGGCTTTATAAGGTATAAAATGATATAATTTTTGGGTATTATGTATAAAAGTGGGTATTTATTTGAGTATAGATGGGTATTGGTGCTTCCGGGTACACTTAAATGTATTTTATTGCGAAACGTAAGCGTTTTACGTAACCAATAAAAATAAAATATGAAAAGTTATAAATTATCCTCGTAATAATTATATAACACTTGCTTGACATAAACTTTTACTTGTTTGATGTCCATTTACGTTGAATGTTGATTTTTAGTTTACGTGATTTAACTAAACGATGAAAATTAAAAGCAAACGCGTAAAAGCCTAAAAATAAATAATGCAGGGTATTGAGTCGGGAAATGACCTAAAATAACAGGATGTTACAGTCCAACTGTTAGTGCATCACGTCCGGCTTCTGTGTCGTTTGCAACACTATTGCAAGGAGATTTGAGTCGTAAAGGTTTGAATTTTCGCACTTTAACTACACAAGCTGGAAACGAGGTTCATGTGGTTGTCCCATTGGAGTCTATTTGAGTGGTTAGTGAACGGTCTGCTAATTCAGCTTATGGTTTCTTCTTGAGAAAGCGGGTGGCTTACCCCGTTGTTGCTAACTTTGTTAGGAACACTTAGGGTAAATACGGACTAGTTAAATATATGCTTATCTCGTCTACCAGATTATTCTTCTTCCAGTTTAGCTCTATGGATGGTTTGGATTGAATGATTGAAAATGGTTCGTGGTTTATTCGTAATAATCTGCTTATTTTAAAAAAGTGGAATCCATATGTGAACTTAATGAAAGAAGATGTTGGTAATGTTCCAGTTTGGGTTAAAATCCATGGTGTCCTTGTGACTGCATCTAGTGAGGATGGTGTGAGTGTTATTGCTACCAAACTTGGTACTCCTTTGATGCTTAACTCTTATACATCTGACATGTGCATCTAATTATGAGGTAGGTCAAGCTATGCTAGACCATTGATTGAGATTCGGGCCGATGTGGAGTTGAAAGATATTATCGTGGTGGTCATGCCTAAACTTATTGAGGAGAGGTTCTATACGTGTACTATTTGTGTTGAGTATGAGTGAAAACATCCCAGGTGTGCGTGTTGCAAGGTTTTTGGTCATGTTCCGGATGAGTGTCCTAGAAATACAGACTCGGGTGTGGCGAAAAACTTGAAGAAGCCTAGCCAAGCTCCTATAGGTGTTTCGGTTGGTCCGAAGGTGGGATTTAAACCAGCCAAACAAGTTTATAGATCTGTTTTTAAAAAGACCAAAACTAACACTAGCGGAAATAAGAAGAAAGAGGTGGAGCCTACTAAAGAGGTTAGTAATTCAAACCCATTTAATGTGCTTAATTCGATTAAAAATGATGTCGACTTGGGTACAAATGGGAGGACTTCAAATCTGGCTAGTAAAAAGGCCAATTCTAGTGGATCTTCGTTCTGGAATGTGGAATCTAGTAGTACTAGTACTACTCCTATTGTTGAAAAAATTGATAAGATCGAAAGACTAATTATTAATGGGAAAGTTACACTTGTGGATGATGAGGATAAACGTTTAGAAAATGTAGATTTATTGGGTAATCATGATAGTGAGGATGAAGTTGATCAGTTGATAACGAAATGGCAAGTTTTTTTGGCTTTAAGGAAGGTTGGCTATGGTACTAATAGTCTGTTGGAACAATGGAAGGAAACTTAGAAGAATGCTGACTCTGACTATGATCCATACAATGATGATATGTATGAAAGCCAGGAAATTCCTGACAAGATTCAATCTATATGCGATAATTTGGATATCAAAGTTCGAGGTCTTAAGAAGAAATAATTTACTTGAAATTATTGATTCTTGTGTAGTCTAGTCACTTTGTGTATCTTTCTTTAAGGAAGTAGTTTGGCTATGTAACGGGCGAAGATGTGAGATTCACCTTCATCCATTGTACTTAATTGTTTCTTTAAGTAATAAAATTTATCAGGGAAACCCTTTAAAAAACCACTGTTCATAAGATTTTAGCTGAAAAATTGATGTGACGTAATTACATCAATTTGTTTTGCTACAAGATGTTAGGGCATGTTTGTTTGGAAGATATGGAATGAAAGGAATGGATTCATTACTTATTCCAATTGTTTGGTTCATAATAGTTTATAACTTTAGGAATGAGAAAGTGTCTCCAAACCCATAAAGGCATTTCTTAGGTAGAGGGAGACTTTTACTACTGATTCCTTTGTTAACTACCTCTCTCTTCCCCATTCAAATTATTTTGTTTTCAAAATATATAGAAAGCTCGTAGGCCCAACGTATAAGCTAAGACAGATACCCACTTACTGTATTATATGATGTAATTGGATTTTTTTTCACATGTTTGCATCAGATGTTTTTTGTGCTCACATCATGTACAAGTGGTATCTAAGTTATGTGGATACGCATATATGATGTAATTGGGTCTCTTGAAGGATCGTAAATGATTTTATATGGCATCTTCATGTGAAGATGATTGTTTGAATACAATATTCCTTGTTGGCTCTTTTTGAGATGGAAGCCACTTTTGAACTAAACATTATCAATGGTCTTGCCAATACTTTATCGGACACTGTTTTGCTTGATTATTTGAATGTAATTACATGAAACTTTTTGATACTAGGCAAGTTTATAAGTTCTGCTAAAGGTGTCTCATCGGACGAGCCTTGTTTAAAGAACAATGTTTGATAAATACGTTATACCACGGTCAATGTAGAAGGCCCCTTGACCCTTCAATGTAATGGCAATAAGATATCAGGAGTTTTGTAGATTCTAGTTGATGACTCGGGGACTTTGGATTTACAATTAGCAGCTAATCTGTACAAAAAGCTAATCCTAAGTTCACATTTCGAAAAATTGGAAACTAAATAGAGGTACATGTGGGTTCTTTGGTTTCCTGTGCTATCCATGATACGATACTTGCACATTGCCTTTCATATGGAGTTCTTGTTTATTATGTAACGTGGGGTATTTGTCATCTTTCCAGTACTTGTTAAAGTTGAAATTGCTACATGAACAAAGTATTTGAAGTCAATTAAATATATTCTGGTGTTTCCTTGAAATAAAAAGTGAAAAAATTATATGCATTCTTATGCTGCCTTTGAACCACAATCTCATAGCTAATGTGCCGAAGGGGGCTAAATCATGATGATTTATAGTCTATTATTGTTATTGCTTGCATCCCAAGCTCTTCCACGTATTCTTTAGTTAGCCATGTAGCGAGCATACTTCTCATATCATCATCACGTTTATCTGGAATTTTTCACATTGTTAGTTGGCACCAATGTTTGATTTCTTTATAACATGATTTGCAAGATAGAACATTCATAATTTCGTAGTATATGCCATCAGCAGCACAACATATATCTGTGCTGCACATTTATCATTTTCTGTTTCATTAAAGTGTTCGTTACCATACACAAGTATTTTTTTACCTACTAGGATGCACAACCTTTTATGTGTGAATGGTGTGAAACCTTTGACTAATTTACGACCTTATTAATGTATGTGGTTGGTATGAAATCTTTCCTGCAAATTGTTAGTCTGTTACGATCGTTGAGAACCATGCAGCCATTACTGAATGGATTATTTTTTGAGAAAAAAAACTCTGGCAAACATGGTTTTGCGCTCTGGAATCCATATCCATGAAGGATCTTGGATTGATCTAGATCAACCTTTGCTGCTGCATGGAACAGGAGTGCTTGGTTTAACTCTTTTTGTGATAGCTACTCCCAGCACGGGTCGGAATCTTCCTTTCTAACTATATTACTGTATATTACGCTATTTGTGTTCTGTAGGATGTGTTTTCTCTGATATGAACAGGTCTCATTTTGCAAGTTTAGTCCAACTTTGGTGGTTAAAAGGGTAAAACCAACCCGTCAAGATCTGGATCACTAAGAACCAAGCAGAGTGAACCCTTACGAACTAGAGGTTTGCATGTTGCGAAAGTATGCTTTGGTGGATCTGGCTAGCAAAATGATTGTAATTCATTTTATGCCGATGTCATGTATCTAAATTGTAAAGTATCTCTAACTTGCAAGAAAAAATCGATACCGAGTGCATAGCTTAGGACCACATTGTTTTTGTTGCATAGTTTGTTTAGAGCTAAAAAAAGGCGATTGTAAAGATAAATGACAAAAGTGTTGTTACGTGTTTGGTAAACCTTTGGAAAGAATTTTGCAGTACGTTGTGCTTATTTTACGCAATGATTTAAAACCTGGTTTTTTAATCGACTCGGTTTAATCACCGGTTCACCGGGCCACCGGTTCAACCGGTTGAACCGTCGGGTCGAACCGGTTCTATACATATGTTTACTTTTTTCTAAATTTGATATATTTAATACGTAATGTTGCGTAATCTCTTAATTTATCCATTTTATTTCCTACGTTCGATTGAAACCGATGAAAAATATTAAGACTCTACCTATAAGCTTTATGTTCAAGTTCTATATCTATTATAATATAGCACATATTTAGACTAAAAAATTAAGTAATTTAATCAAGGATTTATATTTGCAATAATAATAAATTTATGAATCTAAGTTATAACAATTTATATTAAAACTTAATTGGGGTTTATAAGATAGTTTATAACTTTAATTTACTCAATTAAAATTAAAAAAAAATCAATTAGAAAAAAAAGACTTTGTCATATTTTTGGGTTAAAAAGTCATGACCCGGCCGGGTTTATCAAACTGGGTCGACCCGGGTTAACAAAAAACCGGCGGTTCAACCCGGTTCTCAAACAAGCAAAAACCCGGTCTCATCCGGCCATAAATGACAAAAGTGTTGTTACGTGTTTGGTAAACCTTTGGAAAGAATTTTGCAGTACGTTGTGCTTATTTTACGCTCTTTAAATTAATAGCTTAGGATTAAGGTGCTTCCAAGTTGATTTGAGGGACCCAATTTTCTTTTCGAATGTGAGGTTCATATCAACTTGAGAAATCTCAATCCAATTGACTTACCAACTTTATTTTCCTAAAAGTATGACATGGCGATGTTAATTTACATACGGAAAATGATTCGCATATTAAAATTTTCGATCGAGACACTCTAATCTATACATTAAACTGTGTATATATTTTGCTTTAACCGATTGTACATAAGAGTTTGCAAATCAAAACCTCATGTGTGCTTCATAGTGTTATTATATGTAAAAATGTTACACTTCATTGATTTGTTTTACAAAAGCGATGCCAAGACTTTCTGTGAAAACATATTTATATTTTTAAGCGTCCACTTTCTCGTAAACGCATAATAACCCCTTAGTTAACATTACAAAATCATTTATTATCCAATAATACAAAAGAGCTGAAAAAATCTAATTATAAGAAAAAAGATAAAAAATAGATAAAGTGTAAGCAACCGTTAAATTAGACTAGTGGTCAGTAAGGCCGGCCCTGAGGGTGGGTGGGCTGGGCGACCGCCCAAGACATCAAACGAGCAGGGGCATCAAATTTTTGGTGTTGTCAAACGGTTTTATGTGATGACGATGGTGTTGTGATGATAAAGTAGAACGGCAAACAAGTCCAAAAATGAAAGAGTAGTCTACATTCTAGCAAAAAAAAAATAAGATCAAATTCTTAAAATAGACTAGTGTGACTGACCAACTGTGCGACTCTATCAATTTAGTTATTTTTTTTTCTTTCCCCAATCCTATACTTTATCAAAATTTCCGATCTTCCGATCTCCCCCAATCTTCCGATCTATAATGATCACATCAGAAAAATGACATCGATCAAACTTTTTCCCCAATCTTCCGATCTATTCCCCTTAATCCTTGGTGTTTGAAATCGTTATAACCCCTGAAATTGGGATCTGTCATTTAATTGATGAATCTCATATCGAGCATGTTGGGCTTTTAATTATTAAATATATGTCGTAACTGCATACAATACTAACTTAAATAACGTTTCAGATATTTCCATAGCATTGAATTAGTTCCATTGAAAAAAAATTCTTTTGCTTTTACATAGATCTCCCTTCAATCAAATTCAGTTTTCTTTTTCTTTTTATTGAATCATGGGCAACTTTAGAACAAAAGAAGATGATGTTGCTAAGATCTCCACTTCAATATTTGTGTCAAATTTTCCTGAGGTGTTCTCCGCCAAAGATTTGTTCCATGCTTGTAAGCAATATGGACACGTTGTTGATTCATTTATTCCATCCAAGAGGTCGAAAGATGGGAAAAGATTTGGATTTGTTCGATTCATTAATGTGTTTAGCGTGGAACGATTGGTAAGTAATCTTTGTACTATTTGGGTTGGTAGATCAAAGTTTCAAGCTAATGTTGCCAGATTTCATAGAACCCCTTTGAAGAACAATAAAGCTTCGAAAGATAATGTGTATGAACCCAAAAGTAAAAGTATTGTTAACGAGAACGAGTCTAGTAATTCAGGTAAATCTTATGCACATGTGTTGAACACTCATAATTCTTTTGAAGCCTTGGATTGCGAATCTGTGCCTTCGATAGTTTTGGATGACGATTGTCTTAATTCAAGAGATCTCTCTAAGACTTTGTTAGGTAGGATTAAAGAGCTCGCGTCGTTGTCGAATCTTAAGAAAGTTCTAAAGAATGAAGGTTTTGATGAGATCAAGCTTTAATATGTGGGAGAACTATGGGTTTTGTTAGAATTTCCTTCGGCTAAAATTAAGGAATTATTTCAGGAAAATAGGGGGGCTGGATCATAGTTCTTGGTATTAAAACAAACCCCTATCGAATTCATTCCTGAAGGCAGAATTTTATGGGTAGAGATCGAAGGAGTCCCATTTAAACTTTGGTCTAAAAATACCTTTAAAAAGATTGCTAGTAAGTGGGGAGAGATTCTTGACACCGAAGATCAGGAAGAAGATGGCTTTTATACGAAAAGACTATGCATTTATTCTAAGCTTGAGAATAATATTTATGAGAATTTTAAAGTTATCTTCCGTGGTAAGGTATTTGTTTTACGCGCTAAAGAAATCCCTGGATGGGTTCCCGAATTTGTTGATGAGCTGGACGACGATGATGAATCTGTAGAAGGGTCTAAAGGAGACACTGCAAATAGTCATGATGGGATAAATTTTGATGATGTTGACGATGTGGATAAAGTTCCAGAGACTGAACTTGATGAAACATTAGAACAAAATGAGAGTCCATCGGAAGATCCTTTTGGTATTTACTCAATCCTCAACAAAAACAAAGACAACGATGCAAACATATCAGTATCTGATCAGAGCATCAAATTCCCACCTGGTTTTACTCCCAATGGGGTTTCCATGCAAGAGGACATTGGGAGAAATGTTAATGATGTTACATCGCCTAAACGTATCGTGGAGGAAGAACAAAACGAACAGGAATGGAACAATGCTAACAAGGGTTCTAAAGACGAGATGTCGGGTTCAGTGTGTTCTGGTTTCTTTAAAAAATCAGTGGCTCCGCAATCAGGGGGGTCTATTCTTTGTGTTTTGGAGGAACTTGTGAAGGTTGGACAAGCAATGGGATACAATATGAAAGGTTGTGTAAATAACATAAGTGAGATTATTGAATCGCAAGGAGCGTCGGGGGTTAATCGATGAATTGCCTTTCTTTGAATATTCAAGGCCTAGCCCAAAAGGCCAAAAAAGATTGGGTTAAGCAGTTATGTTTAAAAAATAAAGTGAATTTTTTGGCTCTTCAGGAAACAAAAATGGAGAATATGAACCTGTGGTGTGTCAAGGCTTGTTGGGGAAATTATACTTTTGATTACGCTCATAGTGATTCTGTGGGTAATTCGGGTGGGATTTTATGTATTTGGGATCCCAATTCTTTCCATAAAGATAATGTGACGGTCTCGGATTTTTTCATTATAATTCGGGGTACATGGTTGAAATCTGGTGTTAATATCTTAATGGTGGCGGTTTATGCTCCCCACGACTTGAGAGATAAACGGATTTTATGGGATTACTTGGAGTACGTTATTAATCGATGGGACGACGAGGTTATAATTATGGGAGATTTTAATGAAGTGAGACGGAAATCTGAAAGATTTGGTTCGGCTTTTAATGTTCAAGGAGCTGATATGTTCAACACATTCATTGCAAATGCGGGCCTTGAGGAGATCCCGCTAGGAGGTAGTTCGTTTACATGGTGCCACAAATCCGCTACTAAGATGAGTAAACTAGACAGGTTTCTTATTTCTGAAAATTTATTTAACTCATTCCTTGATATATGTGCTATTTCTTTGGATCGATTCTTATCGGATCATCGCCCGATTCTTCTCCGTGAATCCAACCATGATTACGGCAAGATCCCGTTTAGATATTTCAATCATTGGGTGGAATTGGATGGTTTTAATACTTTTGTCACTGATACTTGGAATTCTGCCCCTGTTGAATCTAATACTATGAGGAACGTGATACAAAAGTTTAAATTTCTCAAAGGTAAAATTCGTGAATGGCTAAAAGTCAACAAAAGCAAGAATATTTATAATTTCGGTATTCTTAAAGAAGAGATCAAAAAGATAGATGCCGAGATTGACAATGGTCTTGCTTCTGATACTACTATTAATAGAAGAATGGAGGTTCTCAATTCCATTCAACACCTTGATAAAATTCAGGCAATGGATATTGGTCAAAAGGCAAAGGTTAAATGGGCGATCGAGGGGGATGAAAATTCTCAATACTTTCATGGTATCTTGAATAAAAAAAGAAGTCAATCTAACATTCGAGGTATTATGGTTGATGGAAAGTGGCAAGATAATCCGAAAATTGTCAAATCTGAATTTCTCCTTCATTTTCGAAAACGATTCGAACGACCTTCTGATAATCGAATTTTTTTGGATATGAATTTTCCTAAGACCATCTCACTTGATCAACAAACAGAATTAGAAAGCGCGGTGTCTAAAGAGGAAGTAAAGAAGGCAGTGTGGGATTGTGGTTCCGACAAATCTCCCGGACCGGATGGATTTTCGTTTGGTTTTTATAGAAAATTCTGGTCATGTATCGAAAATGATGTGTTTGCGGCGGTAAATTACTTCTTTACCTTTGGAGACATTCCCAAGGGATGTAATTTGTGTTTCATAGCCTTAATCCCGAAAGTTCATGATGCTACTTTGGTTAAAGACTTTAAACCAATTAGTATTATTGGAAGCATATATAAAATCATTGCTAAGATCTTGGCAAATCGTCTTGTTAGTGTTTTGGGGGACATTGTTAATGAAGTTCAATCCGCTTTTATTTCGGATAGACAAATCTTGGATGGACCGTTTATTCTTAATGAGGTCATTCAATGGTGTAAGTCGAAGAAGAGGCAATCCTTAATTTTTAAGGTTGACTTCGAAAAGGCGTATGATTCGGTTCGATGGGATTTCTTAGATGATGTTCTAAAAAAATTTGGTTTTGGCAATAAGTGGTGTGATTAGATCAAAAAATGTTTAAGATCTTCGAGGGGTTCCATTCTTATTAACGGGAGTCCTACGGAAGAATTTTCTTTCTTCAAAGGGCTTAAGCAAGGTGACCCTTTATCTCCGTTCCTTTTTATTTTAATTATGGAGAGCTTACACTTATCTTTTCAAAGTGTCGTGGACGTTGACTTGTTCAAAGGAATTAATCTAAGTCCTTTGGTGAATCTTTCTCATATGTTCTATGCGGACGATGCAGTTTTTGTGGGTCAATGGTGTGATGATAATATTAATACTCTTGTTCACGTGTTGGAATGCTTCTTTCGAGCTTCGGGATTGCGGATTAATATGTGCAAAAGTAAGATTATGGGGGTTAATGTTAAAGATGATAAGATCAAAGCCGCGGCTTTAAAACTCGAGTGTCGAATTCTTAATACGCCGTTTACTTACTTAGGAACAAAAGTGGGTGGCAACATGTCCCGTGTTCAAGCTTGGACGGAGATTGTTGATAAGGTAAAATCTCGCTTATCAAAGTGGAAAATAAAGTCCCTTTCAATTGGAGGTAGACTTACTTTACTTAAATCGGTCTTAGGATCGATTCTGATATTTCATATGTCTATCTTTAAAATCCCTTTAACTGTGCTTCGTTCACTTGAGTCTATTCGTTGCAAGTTTTTTAATGGGCATGAGCTCAAAAGTAGCAAGTCTTCTTGGGTTAAATGGAATAGCGTATAGACAATACAACATCATCCTCACATGTCAATATGCAGAACATTCCTCAGGCTCGCTTCACTCATATTTGTCATTATAGTCACTATGTCATCCCACTTACTAGGTATTGCTTCTTGACCAGTCATCTTCTTTAATACTACCCATATTCTGTTGGAATATTAGCATTCAAAGAATAGGTGGTTTAGTGAGTCAGGGCAGGTTCTACACAAAGGGCAGACCATTTGCTTTCCAGGGTACCACTTTTGATGTCTATCCTGTGTTGCAAGTCTCCCTTGCACTGCAATCCACATTATAAAAGAGTGTTTGGGAGTACAGTTTGAAAACCATCTTGTCTCCAGTCTTTCCATTTTCTATTAGTTAAGTGGTTTCACATCTCCCATCATTTTTTTTTGAACGGCAATATTATTAAAAAAAAGGACTAGCAAGGAGCTAGAATTACAAAGTAATCAAATAAGGGTTTTTAAGCCAATCGATCCATTTGAATGAGGCTTTACATCTAGAATTGCACCAGTGAAAGGAACTAGAAACCACATTATCAAATATAGACGCCTTCGGGGGAGTATTAGCTCCAAAAATGAGATGATTGCGATAAGTCCATAGGTACCACCACATTACATAAAAAACACCTTCAAGCATCGCCTTGCTTTTGGAAGCCATCCGCAAAGAAGACAACCAAGTACACCACTCGACATAAGTGTTAACATCAACCTGATCAATATTCCACCAATTTACTATTTTTCTAGTTAATTGAGTGGCTATTTGACATCGAAAAAACAAGTGATCAGAGGCCTCGATACCATTGTCGCAAATGGGGCAGGAGATAGAATGAATGTCAATACCGCGCCGAGAGATATTGAGTCTTGTAGGCAAAGCATCCATTTTAATTTTCCATGCTAACACATTTATCTTTATAGGGACATATTTAACCCATATTGTCTTGGAAAGGTCTGACTTAAGGCGGTTCTCGTCAATAACTTTGCGAGTGGAAGCAACTGAGAATTCCCCCGAACCCTCCAAAGTCCAAACCCATCTATCTGCTTTGTTAACTAAATTAACCTGGCTAACCAATGTCGCAAGCGCATCAAGTTGGGCTTGCTCGGCACCACCTCTGGCTGGACGACGAAAAGACCTATTTAAACACGAATCACTTAATAAAATCTGCCGTTCAAAAAAAAAAAAAAAGCTCTTTGAACTTTCACATAGCAAACCATTACTTATCTATAGACAGAAAACATTTCTCTTAGTTTTTGTAGGGTGTCATTATTATTTTTGCAAGCAACATAACAGCAACCTTTAATTTTAAGGAAATCTTGGATGAAAGTTTTAATTTACTCATGAAAGTTGTTATAAATATTTACCGAACGGTGATGATTAAATTGTTTTCTCGTGTATTTTGGGAAGGAAAATTAATTGTAAAATATCGTCATTAAGTTGAAGATCGTCATTAAGCATTAAGGTACTTTGCATGTTTTAATTATTTGGAGAGATATATAATTTGCATATTATAAACTTAGAGTAATTGGTGTAATATAAGGGTTTAAGAGAAGACTCATGCCTCTTTTACAGACGAGACATGTTGATATATATTGTTCCTTGGTTTGAATTGAAATGAGACATGTAGATATTGACAATTATTGTTTCTTAGTTTCAATCGATTTTAGAAACATCAATGTTTGTCTAAAAAATTAGAATCAAAATCAATTTATGATAATATAAAGTTATTACATTTTAAACATTCTTGCGGTAATATAAAACTATTACTAGTACTTTCCAAAAGAATACAAACATTTTTGCACTAATTGTTGTAATGTAAGGGTCTGGTGTAATGTAAGGAGCATGAGTCTTCCCTTAGACCCTTGCATTACACCAATTACTCTAACATTATAATTCGAGGGTGGTCTAGTGGTAAAAAAGTTAGTGGCTATCACTATAAAATGTGTGAGGTCTCAAGTGCAATTCCTGCTAGGTTCAAACAACCTTGAAGTGGCCACGCCAACCTCCTGAAAAGGGAGGGCTTTACCTGGTTTGAGTATGTGTAGCAGTGGGTTCAATCCCCGTAGATTAGTCAGACAATGTGTCAGAAACCATGGTTACCCAAAAGAAAATGCAAATTACAGCATATCTCTCCAAATAATTAATACATGCAAAGTACGATAACGCTTAATGACGATCTTCAACTTAATGACGATATTCTTACAATTAATTTTCGTTCCAAAAATATACGAGAAAAAGATTATAAATTCTACACCATTCGGTAAATTTTTATAAAAACTTTCACGACTAAATTAAAACTTTCATCTATGATTTCCTTAAAATCAAAGGTTCTTGTTGTTTTGTTGATTGCAACAATAATAACGACACCCAACGAAAACTTAAAGAAATGTTTTCTGTCTATAGAAGAAGCAATGGTTTGCTATACGAAAGTTCAAAGAGTTTTTGTGAGTGGAAACTTAAAGATTACGGTTGTCCGTTCATGTTCTTTGGCAGTCAAACACATAACTTCAAATTGTTGGGGTCGCGTGTTTCGTAACAACACAATGATTGTTCCTACATAATCTAACATGTACGAAGAAATGATGAATGGTTAATGTGTCTTTTTTTTATTGGTCGCAATAAAACTATTATAGAAACATATTTTCAAAATAATATTTTCAAGTGGAGACAAAGTCATGAGGCCGTGTCATCTTCTACAGCTTGTGGTTCGAGATATGTGAACATTTTCTTTAGAGGCATCTATGATGGTGTCATCTTTTTTTTTTATTCTTTTGCGCATTATACCTTGTTGCCACTATTTTAATTGAGGTGCCACGATATTATCATAGATTCTATTGCGCATTATTCTTTGATGGAAAATCTTTAATTGCTGATTATTTGGTTGTGCGTGCTATATTAAACCTTTTCTAAGGTTTATATCTTCTTGGTGGTGGTGTGATTTTTGTTACTGTTCGTTGATTAAGTTGTGTTGCTAGGACTTGTTTGTTGTGTTTGTGCATGTTTAGCATCGTTTGAAATTGGAGAGAGGGTTTTTGAGTTCGGGTGGGAGAGGAAGAGGCGTTAATGAGTAATAAATTGTTTATGGGGTAATAAAGTTACTGGGGAAACCTTTTACCCAAAAAATGGTGTCATCTTTTTTATCTATAGCACTTTGCATTTTTTATTTTTTAAAGGGATCTATGATGATCATATTTCTTTCAGTGAACTATTTATTAAGTATTCATCTAACGTTTTTCGGTTTTTTTAAAATAAATAAACTTGTTATATGTTTGCACTCTTTTAGAAAGTAATAAATTTATATTACCGTAAAAAGGTTTTAAAATGTTATAATTTTATATTACCATAAAAAGGTTTTGATTCTACTTTTACAAGACAAACATTGCCTTTTTTAAAATGGATTGAAACTAAGAAACAATAAGTGTCAATATCTCTATGCCTCATTCAATTCGATTGAAACCATGGAACAATATTTAGAAACCAAACCATGTTTGAAAATGCTCTTCCGAGACGTGACCTCCTCTTTGTTTTGTTGATATCGTTCGTGTGTCTTATACGTGATGTGCTAGTCGTTATAAATTTAGGGTCCGTTTGGTTTATAGATGGGTTTAGGATTAAGATTTGGATTTGGGTTATGATTTAGATTTTAATTTGATGTAAGAGAAAAAAATGTAAAAGTTGTTTGTTTTATATCAGGGTTATGAATAAAATAAAATGTTTTAAATTATTTTAATAATATACTAATTAAGTAAAAAATAAATGTCGCTGTCAAATGAATAAAAGATTTTAAATTTTTATAAGAAACTTTTTTATGCTCAAATCCAATCAAAAGGAGCCCATGTTTTTGGGTTTTTTCAAATGAAAGATTTTATGGAGTTACTACCGTACGGAAAAGTAACACATATAAACCAAACGTCATTTATGAGTATAAGTCCCAATCTTTTATTTTAAACCCTCCAACCAAACTGCCCCTTAATTTTGATTAATGCTTGATGAAAAATCCTAGTCATTTTAGTTTGTGTTGATTTCTAGCTCCATGCTATTTCTTTTAAATCGTCGTTGAAAGAAAAATACCTACATGTCTCGTCTTTAAAAAGGAGCATGAGTCCTCTCTTTAGACTCTTACGTTACACCAATTACACCAATTATAATATGCAAATTATATATCTCTCCAATTTATATTTCAAAATAATATAAAAAGACAGAAAATTAAATGAATAAATTTAATAGTAGTACGTTACTACTTGACATTTAATATGCAAATCATGTATGATCGTTACACCAATTACACCAATTATAATATGCAAATCATGTATGATCGTAGAAAAAGTGTTATTATTATAAATACTACGAGGCTTGTCGACACCCGTGCGTTGCACCGGGCTTAGTTTGTGGGCGATTTTGATTGTTACACTCTTGTTACAATTCTTATAGTTACAACTTCTCATCAATTGTACTAAAGTTATGCATATTGCCATCTTTTGTTGCTTTTATCAGCCGCGTCTATTAATTCGGGTTAGGTTCCACATCCCGGAGTAATCTTCCTATGACAATAAGTTTAAACAGAACTATTCTTTCTACTCGAACAACATTTGAAGATAAAAATATGGCAATATCTTGTCGACAAAGACAGGTGTGTTATGATTTCGTTGTATGTATATAATTGAACTGCCTTCGCTTCCCCTCTCGCACATCACGATCTAGTCTCTGTTGTTGCTGCTGAAATATACAAAAAAGTTGATTAGTGGGTAAGTTTAAGTAAACATAGCACTAATAGAGAAGTGCTGTACGTTTAGCTATTTAATAGTTTCAGCAGAACATGTTTGTTAAATTTTATGGTTGGATCAAAAGGTTAAGCTTTTTTCTTCATTTCAAGTCTTCTGCTGCTATTGTTGTAGCTTCAAAAGTTTTAGCTGGACATCATCAAAAAGATAAGCTATTTTCCTCATACCCATTCTTCCTGTTATAAAATAGATGAAGACATGTATTAGATAGATATGTATATGCTGTGTGAAGTAAAAGAAATGAAAGTGTGCATTCGATAGATATGTGTGTGCTGTGTAAAATAGTGTGAATCAGTGGTGTTAGCTGCACTAACTGATTGTGAGCATCCAAAAACTGAATAAGGCCTTCTACTATCTCCGGTTCCAAGTCGCTATCGTTTATACCGCCAAAATGCCTCATTCTATTTTCAACTTCGTGGTCTGTGTCGGTACTCAGGCCTGCGATAATTTGAATGTCCCTTTAAACGTTCTCCAAACCAAAATCAAGTCTTATGTGATCTTCCATTGTAGCTGCGGAACTGAAAAAAAAAAGAATTCAGATCGGTTCGGGACAAAGAAACGAAAAAACTAAAGCTGTATGGATTCACAAAGACTTTTTCGAGAGAAATTAAAAAAGAGATATCAAATGTTTTGAGAGTCTGTGTTGTTTTTCTGTCTTCGGCTATATGCTGATCATACGTATTTTATGGCCTGCGATTTTGATTTCGAGAAGTGGATTGGTGATCCTCTAATATTAGATATGTCGGCTTTCGTGTGCGGAGTTGTGGACAATATTTTCTGCTGTCGTTTAGGGTGTTTGGCAGTTTTGCAGTCTTTTTCTCGAGTGTTCGGCCAGGTCTGCAATTTTAGGATGTGTGCTAGGCTGCTTATTTGGGTATTTCACTGAACTGGGGGCTTCTTTCTTGGGTGTTTGGAGTAAGGTGCGGGCTGCTATTATTGGTTTGTACTTTCTGTGTTGACTTGTTCTAGATTCTAGCCTGCTACTGCATTTTGTGGCTCCTTTTTGCTTCGTGGATATGGTGTGGGTAGGTCAGACGTGTTAAGAGAATTTTGCCCATTGTAAATGTTTAGGTTGTTAGGCTATTGTCTACCATGTGGTTAACATGTCAAATGTTAGAAGTATAGTCAACTATTTCCTAGGTGTTTTGGGTAATGGGTCAAAACAGACTTGGGTCAAAATGGGCCATTTGGGAAACATGGTCAAATGGGTTCTTGTCGACACGGGTGCAAGACACAACATACTCATTAATCCATCTAGTACAAATTTTTTGGGTCATATCATTTATCTACATTCAAGTTATAATAAAAATAAAATCACTGCTTATCAAAAGATGAAATAATTGCATATAAAAAGAAAATCAAGAAAGCATTAAACGATCATATATCAAGAGCTATTTAAAAAAAATCATATATCAAGACTAAAGTATTACTGCATATAAGATGATTAAAGAAAATAGCAAAGAGGATTGATTACCTCCACTTCTGCACCAATGTACATGTCACAACTTCGCTTCAACTCCTTCGACAAACGCAGCCCCATTCTCGGCCTCATTCTAAAATTGTCTTGTCATTTTTCCTCTAATAGTTGAAATCGGCGGACAAACTCTGATGTTGTACATCATTTTTGAGCGCCAACTCATCTTTCCCGACAGATATAGCCCTATGCAATGACAACTTGTTCCATTGACCTTCAAGCATGTCGTCTTTTTTTTTTTTTTTGGCTAATCTTTTCATACAGATATTACTTTCTTCGAAAGATAATATAAGCATTGAATACCTTTGGATGTTTACCTTATAAATTTAGCTAACTTTAATGGTGGTACTTTACAAAACATTTTCCAAGATAAAAAACATATATACCTTTTTATCGTATTAGAGACTGTCTTCTCACGACATCCAGCCACCAAAAACCGCGGCTCACCTTTCACCACAAGCTAAATCTTTCCCGGTACCGATAAGTGTATCTCATTGTCACGAAGTTCCTAGCTTTAAAATAAAAACAAAGCATACAAGTTAAAATTGCTAACAGGAAGTGTTTTGGACTAATGATGAGTATGGCATTTTGAAACAATGAAGGATAATTTGGTAATAAGGAGGAGATCAAGTTAATTCTGGTGTTTGCAACATTTAAATATCGAGTAAGTCGGCGTGGGATTTAATGATAGATAAATACGAAGTCAACAAATGTCATGAGAAATTTATACGTACGAGGAAGGAAAGTAACTTGCATGATATTACTATTAGTAAATGGCAATAAAAGTTGTGATTTATGAAGTTCTAATTAATGTGATAAAGGAAACGCTCTTCTACGTACGGGTCAAAATAATGAAATGTTGTTATACCACCATGCATGAAGAAATTGTTTCCTAAAATACCACCATTTTTTAAAAATACAAAAAATAACTGTGTAGCAACATTTTCTTTTTTTGATAAATACTATGCTTAGTTGTTTGCGACAAAGCTGATTGGTATTTACAGCTTGTACAATGTAACACTAACGAGCATATAACAGCAAATATATAGTAATCAAAGGTCTTAAACTTATAAACCTTTTCATAATCTCAAAACATTCATTGAACAAAGTTTTAACATATATTTTAACCTAAGTAAATTGTAGTAGCAAGAATTTTAACAACTTGTGGTTTTCCAGCCCCAAATCAATCCCATAAAGCAACTAAACTACTTGTTTTTCTTCAACTTGTGACAAAATATGTGAAAATTGATTGCTTTGGTATACATTTTCCCTTCTTTTGAAGACAAAACTTAGATGTTAAGACATCTATTATGGTGAACATTATAGAAATTTATAATAATGCCGATCATCATAAATCAAATTTTCATAAACTTTTTCTTTTGTTATAAACATTTCTTTACTATGCATAAACTTTTTAAAAGTTTTTAAAACCCTATTAAAATACACAAAATTATTAAACTAGAAAAGGTTAAAGATATTAAACATTTTCATTCTATATAAGCATGTAACACATTTAATTTCCATTATGGTTATATAAAATAATAGACTTTTTTCATCTTCTATTATACCTTTTAATAAACTATCATAGTGATTAGTGGATGCTATACCTTTAAGATTGTCTGTGTGTGATTCGATTTGCACACCCGACAAAACTTAATAATTTATTTATGAGTTAATGAAAAAGATATGAAACATAGCCGTTTTAATTTGTACTTGGTATGTTGACATTGTATCAACTGCATGCATGCCTTCTTTGTAATATAACTAATATGAAAATGAATATTGTATCAACTGCATTGGCTTCTATTTACGACTTTTGTGGTTGCACGTACTCGTAGTCGAATAACGATCTTCAGAACCTTCTTGTTTATGAGATTAATAGACTCTAACTAAAGCAAACACGGAGAGTAATCAACACTTATAAGTTATAACAAATCATAGGAATAAATACAAGCTTCTTATTTTCAAGTAAAACATTTTGCAACATCACAAACATTTTCCATTACTTAGGGAACTAGTTCCAAAAATACTTATGCATAACATCATAAATCTTATACCTCATTACATTTAAGTAACGAAAATAGGTAGTCCTCCATGATCTGCAGATTATCAGCGGAGCCAAAACAGTCCAAAAACTGGTAACAAATCCGAGCACAATGCTAATAATCAAACCCCAATTTGTTTCGTGTGATCCATTTTCGTCTTCTTTTGGGTCTTGCATATCAGGTACTTTGACTCCACAACGCTTAGTGAGTGGAGCTCCACAAAGGTTGTTGCCAAAGAAGCTGGACTCAGTTAAGCTTTGAAGCTGAGTACTTAATGGGACTCTTCCGGTTAAATTGTTAAAGGACACATTAAAGCTACTCAAAAAGGACAAATTCGACAAGCTCATGGGAAGTTCCCCTGAAAGCCTGTTTAGTGATAGATCCAAAGTTTGAAGTGATTTCATGTCTCCAATATTTCCGGGAATCCTACCTGATAATCCATTTCCAGAGAAATTCAACGATTGTAACTTTAGGAGGGCCGTTAACTCACTAGGGATGTTCCCAGAAAAGTTATTATTCGAAAAATCTAACAGCAATACCAATCGGAGAAGAGTGTTATATGTGTCTTCTCGTCCTTTCATCACCAATGAATCACTATTGGTAATGGATTTACCTTGTGAATTCAAGGAATTGAACATAAATGGATTATCTGACGTATTCTCTTTCCCTGAAAGGACAGTGAAGTTATAAATGCATCTTGGAATGTTTCCTGACAGTTTGTTATCAGCAAGGTCTAATATTTGAATAAATTTAAGAGAACAAAACTCAGGAGGAATATTCCCATTTAATTTGTTGGATCTAAGGTTCAACACTCTTAATGAAGAGAGTTTTCTTCCGAACCATGCTGGAATGCTTCCAACAAGCTCATTTCTACCAAGCTGAAGGACCTTCAAAATTCTCAATTTCATTAAAGAAGCAGGCAATGGTCCCGAGATCTTGTTCCCACGCATGTTCAGTGACTGTAGGTAAGGTATAGAACCCAAAGTTCCTGGAATCTCACCAAAAAGATTGTTGTTCTCCAAATTTAAGAATGTCAATGCCGGCCACTTCTCCCAGCAGTCAGGAATGACACCGGACAAATTATTATCTCCCAAATTAAGAGTGTTCGTCCCCTTCACACCATTGGAACACAACAAACTATCTAAAGATCCTGCAAATAAGTTATCTGAAAGATCCAAGAGCAATAAAACGGAACCATTCAAAAGATTGGGTAATTTTCCAGTAAGCCTATTCGAACTTAAGTCGACTAACCGAAGTGTTGCAGGGATACCTGACAACGTTCCTTGGATATGATTTTTTGACATATCTAGAAATGTTAGATTGGGGAATGACCTCCAAAATGACTCAGGCAACGGTGAATAAATGTGAGTGTTGCTTATGTCCAATTCTCTTAAATCCCTCTGCGAGTGAAGCCACAATGGAAATTGAGGCCCCAAACCCCAAGAGTTCAAATGCAGGTACTGAATCCGGAAAGGAGGGATCCAGTCTTCAACTTGCAGTCTTAAGGTTAGGTTGTTACCTTTTCCATTTAGATAATTCAAGCTCACCAGTTTGGCAAAGTGAGCTTCTGTCACAACACCAGTCAGAAAATTGTAAGAAAAACTTAACTTTTCTAACTTTGAAAGCTGACCAAGGCTACTGGGAAGACTACCATCGAGTTCGTTCTGCGAAAAATGTAACTCCTTCAATGATGACAATTGTCCAATCGAGTTAGGAAGGCTGCCATTTAACTGGTTATTAGAAAGATGTAGCATCTCCAACGATGATAATCGTCCAATTGAGTGTGGAATAGGACCACAAATTACATTCTCTCTAAGATCCAGTGTTCTTAATAGAGACAAACGTTTGATGGAATCTGGAATTGTACCTGCAATGTTGTTATGACTAAGTTGCAGGTACTCCAGATGTACAAGTTGTCCAAGCTGACTAGGTAGAAGACCAGAAAGTCCCGACTCATATATGGAAAATGACTCCAAGCTAGGTGATTTGCACTCAAAAAAACTTTCAAGAAGATACGGTAAACTAGTATTAAAAAAATTGTTATTTGACAACTCAATCTCTTTCAAATTACAGAAGTTACAAAATGATTTAGGTAACTTCTTTGTGAGTTGATTACCTGACATATCGAGGCTAAGAAGAGAGGTCAAGTTGTGAAGGGAATCAAGAACTGAACTTGAAATACCACAAGAACTTATATCTAACGATATTAAGTTACTAGATACGCTAGAAAGCTCTTTTAGCACTAATGTGGAATTCATGAAAGCATTCCCACGGACATGAAGCATCTCGAGTGAAGTTAAATTACGGAAGCTATAAATATTACTACTAGAATTAAGGCTATGAAAACTACAGATACTTAAATCCAGTGAAACCAGACTAGTTATACTGAATATCCACTGTGCGACAGGTGTGTTAAAATAGTTATATGAAAGATCAAGAACTGAAAGGGATGTGAGATTAAGACTATGAACATCAGAATGAATATGAGAGAGCCGACAATTAGACAGATGGAGTTCAATCAATGAAGGGAGTGTGTTAATCACCTGAAGCCAATCGGTTGCTAGGCTAAGGTCCACACCACTCATATCTAGGTGACGCAACAAACGTAGACTTGACAACCATTGCATGTTTATCATACTAGTTAAGGGGAAAATGTACATTTCATGAAAACTTCCAAGACCAAGGAAGTGCAATTTTGAAAGATTTCCCAACTGAGGTGGTATTATTCCACTAAATTCGGATCGTGAGAGATTAAGATACCTCAAGTTTCCAAGAGAGCCAATGAAGGTAGGAACTTGAATACCTCCAAAATCATTGCAGCTTAAGTCCAGATGTCTGAGTTGCTTCAAATGCAACAGTGATGAACTTAGATTCCCTCTTAACCTTTGCTTTGTGCCTTGTCCATCATAACTAACACAATGACCGTTAGATCCTGGAAGATGGATCCGATGAACATGACCAGTAACATTATTACAAGCAATTCCAGCCCACCTGCAGCAATCGCTCTTCTCACCAGCCCAAGAAGCAAGTCCGTCTGCTTCATCTATGAGCCCGTGCTTGAACTCGAGAAGTGCTTGCCTCTCAACGTCGATGCATAACACATTCTCCAAGTTTCTACTCGATAAGCACAAGTGAAATAAGGTCACAAGAGTGAGTAAGCAAACGCAATATGTATGACTCATAAGTTTTGCTTCAGAAATGTATAGAATTAATATTGATTGATGATGATAAGAAAAACCCACACCTTATTTATATGCTTAAATTTTCCCTTTTTTCTTTTCTTTTTGAACAGAACACAAGTTGCATGACAAGAAAATGATGGGCATGGGAACTCTACGTTTGACCATTATGTTCACACTCACAAGTGGGAATAAATTAAATTATCATCACAATAAAGCATTAAAGTGCTGGGAACGGTCGTGCCGTTCTAAAAAATTCTCAAAAAGTGATGCCACGTCAGTAAAATGCTTAACGGCACCAAGAAACGAACACCACAACATTTTGTGAGGCATCCGTTGGCACGAGAAAATGTGGTGCCGTTGGTACACATATACCCTACTAAATCACAAAAAGAAAAAAAACCAACGGCGCCAGAATGGCACCACCACTCCGTTCGGTTTCTCGTGCCGTTCTCAACGGCGCTGGCTGTTATGTATGACGCGAGAAAGAATGACACCACCACTGGAGTGGTGAGCCGTTCGATTTTTTCATGCCGTTCTTTGGCACCAAAGAATGGCACCACCGTTCCCTACCCTCTATTAGAACTAATAATTATAGTTTGTTCCATTTGAAATGAACTATTTTTCTATAAAAAAAAAACGAAGACGATGTCAAATTTCTTTATAAAAACATTATGATGACTACTACCGTTTAATTTAACGACTATATTTAAACATTTTAAATTATATCAGTCGTTATGTTCCCATGCATAAGAAATTCCACGGAATAAATTTATTTCACATTGAAACTGTTTGGGATTTTATAATATTAGTCAAGTACGCAACAAATTAGATTTAGTTTAATATTATGCATTAATAACACATAAATTACTAACTTTTGTTTATTGAATTACTATAACAATAAATCGTATAGATCTTGATTCTTAAAACCATTAGTGATTAAGATAATCACCTCTATTGATATGCGCACACTACGAGTCACACGAGCACGTTGTTAGGATACTAGTGCTTACTTCTCGATTAACTAACAACTAGTGGTATAATTCTTGGTTGCTTGAACCGATCCAAAACCCTAAGTAGAGTGCGTTTGGATCGTCCTTAAAACAAGGAAAAAGAAAACCACAAAACTGACCACAGTAGGATTCAAACCCTGGTGAGTTGGATCACAATCCAACAGCCCTACCAGTGGAGTACATTGCCTTTGTTGGAATGTATGGCAAACAAATTAGTGTTATAGGATCATAACCGAAAATCTACCAAGAGATTTTGAAAGCTTGCAAAGTCGAAACCCTAAAGGGTTTTAGAGTTCTTTGCCGGTTCGTGACAAGCGGGGAGTGACCAAAAACGAATTTAGGGTTTGGGAGAGTGTCCTAGGCGTGTGGAATGAAGCACCTTAGAGGTGATTATATATTAGCTAAACTTGTTCTCCAAGTTGTAGCATACCACTCCAACACTTCCCAAAAACAACACCTAGACCCCCTCCTAGATCCTTCTCTAGGCCGGCCAAACAAGGGAGGAGGATGAGCGATTCGGTTTTCGACATTTGAGTCCCTCTCTTGTATTTAACGAGTATTTAGTTAGTCAATAACGTCTAACGGTTAACTAACGATCGTTAAACAAATTTCGTGAAATATATTATATATTTAATAAATATACACGTGTTATATATATTAAATACATAATAAACGTACTCTTCGCGTATTCGTGTGTTCCCCCGATAGGCTCACGTATTTCAAGCCGTATAAACGATTATACATAACGACCATAAATCAACAGCTCTCACTTGAGAGTTAGCGCAGTACATTAGTTTATACTAACAATAGAAAGCGTCTAGCAACACTCTATTGCTCCAAAAAAATACATGACTTGTAGTTTCAAGAAACATCTCAGCACAATGATTTATTTAATTAATATTAACATCCTTTTGTTTCTGATACCATTAAACCATAAATATGGATCATAACTCATTCCATATAGTTTGACTATTTAGTTTCTGGTTATAGATATTAATTCAGGTTACCAAATGTAATCAAGTATCGTCTTGATTTACCATTTGGACATGACCATGTAAACATCTGATTAATTTTGGAGAGGCATCAATGGTATCATACTATAATTTAGACAATTAGAAGAACAAATTTTATATTGACTATAAGTGTCGTGGATGCTGCTTCACATCACTTTTAAAAATAGCCTTTATAACTACCTTATTCAGGTTAGCGTGTGACTTACAATCACAAAGTGATATCCACACATGCAAGTCTAATGACGATTAACACAATCATTTTTGATATCTTACTCATGACAATGATCCAAATTTAAATATTCAAAAGTCGGGAAAGTCCAAAATGCATCCCTTATGAATAACATGTGAGTTTGACGGGAACAATCCACAGATTTAAATTGTATAATCAAACACTCAGATTTGTCTTAATTTAACAATACTTTCATATTGTTAATTGACAATACACAAATTTAGAATAATTAAATTATTCAAGGATTAAAGATGAAAATATAGAACACAATCGTATAAATAAAAATGATCATACCAATTATATCAATTCATTATTTTAATACAACTGCTTTCACTTCCATTATCCAAATACTAAAAACAGATATGCATAAGACAATTTAGTAAGTTAAAATCCAATGTTCCTAACATTCTTAACTCTTTTGGTACACGACAGCTAAATAATCATCTGAGTAAACTTTTTAAATACTTGTTCAAAATTCACAAATTTTGAAGGATTTGAATAATATGATGAGTGTCTTATTGTACATGTGCATACTATTACAAGTGTCATAGTATGGCATTCTCACAGTACTTTTTATAGGGTATTTGAAGCTAGCAACATACCTATCTGAGACAGTCATTTTACAGTTTCTCAAAATATAAAGTATTCTTATTTTTTAATGGGTATTGCAATAATGCTCTTAGTTGAGCATATCTAGTCAGCAGAGTCATCATAAATGATGAAATCCTATCTTTACTAGTATTGCATATCCTCTAGTATCAGTGTACATAAACAATACTATGCTTTATATTATTCGTAAATGATTTGACATTTCTTTGGTAATGTTTGGCGCCATTCTGAACTCTAAGTTGTTTGGCTTTAACAGTCATCTAAATTATTCTCAACTAGATACTGATGTTGTCAGCTCAGCTTGCACTCGTACAAAAGTAATAACCAGTCCCATACACAATATAATGTATGATAAGTGCTTAATTACACATGTCTTTTACCTCTAAAAACGAGCTTAAATGACCAAAAACAGACAAAAACTGCCAAATATATGTTTGTTTTGCATTTGTATTGTGCAGGAAGTGGATATCAACAAAAAGACAGAAAACCAAGCCAAAATGACAAAACTGAGCATGGAATGGAAAAGACTGTGCAGAATCAAGGCCAAAGTCCAAAAATACCAAAGTCAGAGTCAATACTGAAGAATCAGCAGTCAAACCGGAGCCGGAACTGAAGAATACTATTGAATGCAATCTTAACCCATCTGATGGGCCGGGAAAGCCCAATAGTATATTTATGAAGACTGTGAAGACCAAATGGGCCCTCAATCAATTTCAACAGCCCATTTGTGTGCAATTGACAAAGACTGTGAAGACTTTGAAGGCCCAATCCTAGCCCAGTTACAGCCAATCTCAGCCATTGTACACACAAAACCCACTTCATAACCTTATTGGGCTTGAAAAAGCCCAATAACCAAACCTGTACCTTATTGGGCCCAAAACCCAAACCCAGTGGGCCCAATACAAGCCCAAACACAAAACCCAAGCCCAATACCCTTTTTTATAAAACATAAGGACCAAAAATGTAAATTTTAAAACCTTGTTTTATAATTAAAAATGAAAAAAAAATAAAGAAAAGGGCCAAAAATGCCAAAGTTTGAAAGTTGTTTTAAAAAGAAAAAAAAAATAGAAAAATAAAACACAAGGGCTGTTTTGCAATTTTTCAAACTTCTTTTATTTCTTTTAGTTATAAACCAGAGGGACCATTTTTGCAATTTATCAAAACCCCTTTTATTTCTTTTAGTTATAAAACGACAAGGGCCAAAAGTGCCACTTTCCAAACTTATTTATAACTAAAAGGGGCTGAAATGAAATGAAAAGAGAAAGAAAGTGTGAGGGCCAGTTTTGCCTCTTCCCCATTCTTCTCTTTAAACCGTTACACCCATAACTGTACCCTCACCACTTTACCGCCAAAACCCCCACCTCCCTTTCCCACGGTTTCACTCCCAAACCACCTCCCTAGTACACTCTACAGCTATCCCATACCCTTCCCCACTCCCCATAACCCTTTAAGATTGCCACCTTGGCAATCTTACACAAACCGAGCAACACCAATGGTTGAGATTGTATGAAAAGTAACACAACCATGATCCAAGGGCTAGAAGTGTGTGTATGAGTCTCTACACTCACAACTAACACAATGTGAAGACCAAAGAAAGTCTTTGGACTTATATAATAGGAAGAGAACAAGCCGAGACACACATCCCTGTTTTTACTTTTGTAGTTTAAAAATTTAATTAAGTTTGCTTTAAAATTGTTGTACTCAGTTTATTTTTTAAGTTTTTGTTGTAATACTTTCAGTTTTAATAAAAGTTAAGAGTGTTTGTGAAATTGCTATTGTCGAAATTTGAAATATAATTTAAGCTGTTTAATTCTGTTTAAATTGTTTAAATATGTGTTAAAAGTTATTAAAATCCACTTGTAATCAATTATCTCTGCCCTCTTTTACCAAAAATCAGTTAAAACTCCTTTTTTATATAAATAAGGGGGTGTTTGGTTTACACTTGAAAATGGGTCATTTGGGGTTTGTTATGGGTCAAGTGCACTCAGCAACTTTTGGCTGAGTGTGTGGGCTCATTTAAGCCAATTTAATTATAACTTTTAGTTAAAAATTAAGTTTTTGTGAACCTTTAATCTTTCTATAAATTTTTATAAAGAAAAAGTGTGTTAGACAACTTAAGCTGTTTAGACAGCTTAAGCATACATTTCTTGTGCTTATTTAGTCATAAAATAGCCTTTCCCAAGCCCCTTTGCTCTGTCATTTTAATATAACCAAGCAACAAGTAGTGTGCAAATGCCATTATTTCTTTGAAAACACCTAATTTCAAGCCGCAAAACCAGCAGGTTTAAGCTTATCATATTAGCTCAAATTTTGGAAATAAGCTCACTTACCACCTTTTGACATCTGTCTTTGTTTGGTTTTAACTAAAAAGCTAAAATAAGCTTATTTTCATAAGCCCAAAAAGCCCTTAAGCCCACTGTTTACCCTCCCCTGGTGCTGAGCACCAAAACTAAGCCCCCTTTTCTAGCTTATTTTATATTAAGCTATAGGTTCTTAGTGCCTTTTAGCATAGCTTATAAGTAGTTCTTTTAGGTTCAGCAGCTTATTTCTATTAGATAGCTTATTTATATAGCTTAATATAGCCTTAAAGTTCACCTTTTTCTGTCTTTTTTATAAATAGTTAATATAGCTTATTACTTTTTCAGCTTAACTTAGGGCTTATTAGAGACCATAGCTTATCCATAGGGTACCCTTAGCCTAGTAACTTATCCCTTTATTGTTTTATAGCTTATTGTGCAGCTTAACCTCAAAAAGAAAAGAAAATAAGCCATAAGCTCTTATTAAGCCTGCAGTCCCCAAAACCTTAATTTTCTAGCTTATTTAGTGAGTTTTAGACCAAGTGCTTATTATGAAAATTGTTTCCCATAAGCCCCTCTTCAAGTTTGCTTTTATAAGTTTTGTCTAATAAGCTGTTTGGACCCACATTGATAATCGGGGTCCAACTCAGGGACCATTTGTGTAATTTTCGATTTTCTAGTTAACTTAGTTAGTACCTTTAGTTAGTAGACTGTTACTTCGTTAGTCCTTGTTGCTTTACTCTGTTAGTCCTCTAGTTTAACAGCTGTTACTCTTTTAGTTATTTATTTAATTAATTTAGGTTAAAATCTAATTAGTTTAATTACTTTTAATTTAATCAGTAAAATTTGGGCATTTTTATATTTTTAGAATTGTTAACTTTTTCTTTATTTAATTTTATTTTTTCAGAATTTTTATAACTTTTATTTTTTGTCTTTTTCTATTTTCTTAGTTTTAATTAGTTTTTAATCTTTAAAAATTCATAAAAAATCCAAAAATTAATAAAAAAATATTTTTCTTTTTTATAAAATTTTCTTTTGTCATTTAGTGTCTAGGAAAAATATAAAATTTAGTGTAGGCTTAATTTTTCTTAAATTTCAGTTTTAGACCCGTTTTTACCGGGTGCGTTTTACCGTTTCTTTTCGTTTTGCATTCAAACGACCTCCGTTTTAGTTCTAGTTTTCTTTATTTTTCAAGTTAAGTTAATTAGAATTTAATTTTGATTTTTAATTTAATTTAGCATTTATTTTCTTAATTTTTAGTATTTAGGTTTCCCGATACCTGATTCTGTTCCCCGTATTTTAGTATAGATTTAATTTTAGGACTTCCCTATAACTAATTTTGTTTCCCGTAGTTTTAAGATCCCCATTTCCTTTGCTTGTTTTCCCGTAGATTAAATTAGGTTTTATTTAATTTTAGTTGTAATTATATCATATATTTTCCATCATTCAAATTCTCATCAAACCAGGATAAATTTCAATTGCAGCCTCGTTGGGACATACGACCCGGGAATATCTCTTCCGGAATCTTTTTATCATTGATTCTTACTTGTGTATTTTAAGTGTATACTACCCACGAATCAATTTTTGGCGCCGTTGCCGGGGAGGCATTTGCTACGATTTCTATCCGACTTTGATCTGAACTTGTCTTATTATTAATATATCATATTAAAAAACACAAAAATATTTTTCTTTTCTTTTTATTAGTACATATCATATAAAAAAAAAAAAAAAAAAAAATCTCAAACCTGGTGAGTCTGAGATATGGAGGATGAGAATTGAACAATATATCCAGATGATAGACTATGCACTGTGGGAAGTCATAGAGAATGGTGCAACCTTGCCAAAAACAACAACCGTGGAAGGTGTTGTGACATTGATGCCTATTACAACTGCTGAAGAAAAGGCTTAGAGAAGATTAAAGGTTAAAGCTATAAGTACTTTAATGATAGGCATTCCAAATGAACATCAGTTAAAGTTTAACTCTATAAAGGATGCTAAGAACTTGCTGTAAGCCGTTGAAAAGAGATTTGGTGGGAATGCAGTTACAAGAAAGACTCAAAGGATTCTCTTAAAGCAGCAATATGAAAACTTCACTGCTCCAAGCTCAGAGATGCTTGATCAAAATTTTGATAGGCTTCAAAAGCTTGTGAGTTAGTTGGAGCTTTTGGATGAAAAGCTTTCACATGAAGATGTTAATTAAAAGTTATTAAGAAGTTTGTCACCTGAGTGGAACACACATGTTGTTGTGTGGAGGAATAAAGTTGATTTGGATACAATGAGCATGGATAATCTCTACAACAACCTCAAGGTGTATAAACTATAAGTTAAAGGGATGTCTATCTCAAGTTCAAGCACACAAAACATGGCTTTTGTGTCCTCTTCAAATAACAACACTAGCAGCACTAATGAAGCAGTTAATATTGCTTATGGAGTTTCTACTGATAGCACTCAAGTTAATGCTGCTAACTTTACAAATATTGATAACTTGAGTGATGCTGTTATTTATTTATTCTTTGCTAGTCAACCAAATAGTCCTCAACTTGTACATGAGGACTTGCAACAAATCCATCCAGATAACATGGAAGAGATGGATTTGAGATGGCAAATGGCCATGTTGACTATGAGGGCATGAAGGTTTTTGAAGAATATGAGAAGGAAGCTTACTGTTAATGGCAATGAGACTATTGGTTTCGATAAGTCCAAAGTGGAGTGCTACAACTGCCATAAGAGGAGACATTTTGCTAGGGAGTGCATAGCTCCAAGAAATCAAGACAACAAGAACAATGAAAGCTCAAGAAGGAGTGTGCATGTGGAAATATCTACTTCCATAGCTTTGGTGTCATGTGATGGTCTTAGTGGATATGACTGGAGTGATCAGGCAGAGGAAGGGCCTAATTATGCACTCATGGCTTTCTCATCTTCAAGTTCTGACTCAAAAGTATCCAATGATTCTATTTATTCAAAATCTTGTTTGAAATATATTGAATCTCTTAAATCTCAAAATGATCAACTATTAAAAGATTTAAAGAAATCTGAGTTAATGGTTTTAGGTTATAAGATAGGTTTAGAGTCTGTGGAAGAAAAACTTGAAGTTTATAAAAAAATGAGTCTATTTATTTACAAGATATTAAGGGCTTAAAATTTGAAATTCACATAGGAGAAATAACTATTAGAGAGCTTAGGAAAAAGCTTGACATAGTTCAAAAAGAAAAAGATGGCATTCAACCTAATGTAGATAAATTTGAACATGCATCTAAAAGTTTAAACAAGCTCATAGAGTGTCAGATAGTTGACAATTGCAAGAAAGGTTTAGGCTATGAAAATTATAATACAGTTCCACCTTCCTACACAGGAAATTTCATGCCTCCAATACCTGACTTATCTTTTATTGGTTTAGATACGTTTGTTAATAAGCCTGTAGTTGAGAACTGTAAAGCTATGTTTAGTGAAGAAGAGCCTAAGGTAGTTAGAAAGAATGACGATTCCCTATGTATTAAAGAATAGGTGTCAAATGATGAGGAAGAGGATGTGTCTCAGCCTAAAATTGAAAAGAAAACAGTTAGGCCTAGTATTGTTATGAAAGAGTTTGTCAAATCTAAACAACAAGAAAAAACTACTAGGAAAACTGTTAAACAAGTTAAGTAACATAGGCAAAACACTCACAGTCCAAGAGGCAATCAAAGAAATTGGAACAATATGATGTCTCAAAAACTAGGAAGCAATTTTGAGATGTTTAATAAGGTCTGTTATGTGTGTGGAAGCTTTTGAGGTCAAATTTGACAGGTTGATTGCAATTACTATCAAAAACAGTTTCAAAATCAAAGGATGATAAAACCTGTTTGGAACAATGCTCAAAGGGTGAATCATCAAAACTTTGCTAAAAGGACTCACCCCTATGCTAAAAAGAACTTAGTTCCAAGAGCAGTACTAATGAAGTCTAGTTTAGTATCAAATAATACTGCTAGACAAAATATTTCAAAAACAGCAGTATTGGTTAATACTGCTAGATAAGTTAATACTGCTCACTCAAAAACAACAGTAAATGCTGCTAGACCAATGTCATATATTTCTAAAACAACACATTCAACTGTTAAGAGTCCCATTCATAAGAAGACATCATTTAAATACAGTAATATTAATCAAAGGGTTAATACTGTTAGGGGTAAAAAATTTAATACTGCTAGGCCAAAAGCAGTAGTTAATGCTATTAAGGGAAAAAAATTTAATGCTGTTAAGGCCTCAGCTTGTTGGGTTTGGAAACCAAAGCATAAAGTTTTAGACCATGTTTCTAAACACAACAGTGCACCAATCACCCTAAAAAAGTTTGATTATGTTGATGCACAAGGCAGATCCAAGTCAGTGATGGCTTGGGTCCTAAAAAAACTAATTTTTCTATCTAATGTGCAGGGCAATCCACAAATGGATTTACAGGATCAAGAAGTAATTGATAGTGGATGCTCAAGGCACATGACAAGGAACATGTCCTATCTTACAGACTATGAAGAGATAGATGGAGGATACGTTGCTTTTGGAGGGAACCCCAAAGGAGGGAAAATTACTAGAAAAGGTACCATTAAAACTAGTAATCTAGATTTAGAAAATATGTATTTTGTGAGAGAGTTAAAGTTTAATCTCTTTAGTGTCTCACAAATGTGTGATAAAAAGAATAGTGTTTTTTTTAATGACACTGAATGTATTGTTTTATCTCCAAAATTTAATTTAATTGATGAAAGTCAAGTTTTACTTAGAGTTCCTAGAAAGAACAATATGTAAAGTGTTGATTTAAAGAACATAGTTCCTAAAGGAGGTTTAACTTGCCTTTTTGCAAAAGCCACATCTGATGAATCTAAACTTTGGCATAGAAGGCTAGGTCAATTAAATTTTAAAACCATGAATAAATTGGTTAAAGTTGAGGGAATTCTTATTAAGAGGATTCACCTTCCAAAACTTTTTGAAATTATGAATACCTGCTGTTGCTTGTCAAAAAGGAAAGCAGCACAGAGCCTCTTGTAAGACCAAAACAGAGAACTCAATCAGTCTTCCTTTATATTTGTACGATATGGGACGGTTAGGGAACATTTGTCAAAAAGCTTTAAGCAAAAATGTATTGCCTAGTTGTCGTTAGGATGTTTATAGTAGGTTTATTGGGTTTTCTTTCTAGCTACTAAGGATGAGACTAGTGGCATTCTTAAGTCCTTTATAACTGGAATAGAAAATCTAGTAGATCACAAGGTTAAGGTGATTAGATGTGATAATGGAACTGAATTCAAAAACAATGAAATGAATTAGTTTTGTGAGTGATGGGTATTTTGAGACAATTTATGTAGCTGACTCCTCAATAAAATGGAGTTGCTGATTGAGGAGGAATAGTCACTATTGAGGTGTCAGGACTATGATAGCTGTTTCTAAGTTGCCAAACTACTTTTTGGGCAGAAAGCATACTAATACTGCTTGCTTTGTGCAAAATGAGCTCTATGACAGTGTTAGTAGTTAAGCCTCTATACAAGACTCTATGAACTTTTTCATGGTTTTGAAAACAAAACTTTAAGTTTTATGAGACAATTTAGGTGTCATGTTTTCTATTCTCATTACCATGCTCACTTAGGAAAATTTTATGGTAAGGATGATGAAGGTTTCTTTGTTAGATACTCTTTAAATAGTAATGCCTTTTGAGTATTCCATAGTAGAACAAGGATAGTAGAAGAAAAAACTTGCTTATTAGGTTCAGTATGTACACCTAATGTTGTAGGTAGTGGACCAGATTGGCTATTTGATATTGATACACTAACAAGAACAATGAATTATGAGCCAATTGTTGTAGGTACACAGTCTAATGGTTTTACAGGTACAAAAGCAAGTGATAATGCAGGACAAGCTAGAAGGTGACTAGGAACCTGTTTAAAGATTACAATTTTGCTACATTATGGACTGTTGATCACCATTTTCCCAAGATCTAAAGATTTCTCTTGTTGGTATGGATCCAAACCTTCAGTGTTGATGGATAAGAAGGTTGAAATTAAGATCTCAAGAAAAGATAGTGAAAGTATTGATAAAGAGAAGGAAGATAATGTTAACAACACTAACAATGTTAATGTGATAGCAGAAATGAAATGTTATTGTTGTGGTGGATAAAAAAACATGCAATTTGAACTTCCCGATGATCCAAATATGACTACTTTGAAAGATATCTGCTATTTGACTTCACAAGAAATGATGAAGATGATGGTGTAGTGGCTGACATGAACAATTTGGATACAACAATCCAAGTCAGTCCTATTCCAACTACAAGAATTCATAAAGATCATCATTTGATAAAGTGATTGGAGATTGCAATTAGCTACACAAACAAGAAATATGTCAAAGAATTTGAAGGAACATGGGTTTGTAAGTACTATTCAACAAAGAACAAACCATAAAGACCTTCAAAACTGCTTGTTTGCTTGCTTTTTATCACAAGAAGAACCCAAAAAGGTAATTCATGCATTGAAGGTTCCAAGCTGGATAGAGGCTATGCTGGAAGAGCTTCTACAATTCAATCTACAAGAAGTTTGGACTTTAGTGGATTTACCAAATGGAAAAGGGGCTATAGGCACTAAATGGGTCTTCAGGAATAAAAAGGATGAAAGAGGTAATGTGATAAGAAATAAAGCAAGATTGGTTGCTCAAGGGTACACACAAGAAGAAGGGATTGATATGATTAAAGTCTTTGCCCCTGTTGCAAGAATTGAAGCAATTAGGCTATTTTTAGTTTATGCTTCATTTAAAGATTTTGTGGGGTATCAAATAGATGTAAAAAGTGCTTTTCTCTATGGAAAGATTGAAGAAGAGGTGTATGTATATCAACCACCAGGATTTGACGATCCAAACTTTCCTGATAGAGTGTACAAGGTTTTTAAAAAAAAGCAATGTATGGCACTCATCGAAGCTCTTAGAGTTCGGTATGAAACATCTGTCCACATATCTAATAGACAGAGGTTTCAAAGAGGGAATTGGAAAAACCTTATTAATCAAAAGGTTCAAGGTGATATTTTGCTGGTCTAGTGTATGTGGATTGATTTCATCTTTGGTCACAAAGATATGAGTTGTGAATGCATTTGAGGAAGTTGTCGCATGAGAAATTTAGATGAGTTTTCGGGGAGTTCTTACATTCTTTTTGGGATTACAAGTGCAGCGAGATAGGATGGCAGATTTATTAGTCTAGATAAATCTCGTTGGGTGAGTTTCTAAGATATTTTAGGTTTACGAAGTCAAGACTGCAAGCACACAATGGAAACTTTCACAAAGCCTCTGCTCAAAGATGGAAGATGGTTGAAGAAAGTGATGTTCATATGTACTTAGGTCAATGATTGTTATTGATGTATCCTTTACTTCTTCAAGACTGACATCATGTCTTCGCAGTATGTTGATGTGCTAGATACCAAGGAAAATCCAAAGGTTTCACATCTTTATGCTGTGAAAAGGATTTATAGGTAAATAAATGGTCAACCAAAATAAGCCTTTGGTTTCCAAAGATTCTCCTTTGATTTGGTAGCATACACTGATAGTGATTATGCTGGAGCAAGCTTGGATAGGAAGTCTACATACAGGAGGTTGTCAATTCCTTGGAGTTGATTATTATCATGGCAGATGCACGAAACAACAGTGGTTGCTAATTCCAAACAGAAGCTGAGTATGCGGTGCTTCAAGTTGTTGTAAATAAGTGCTTTGGATCAGATTCTACTACTAGATTGTGGTTACAATTTTATGCATTACCAAGATCTTTATTGACAATTAAGAGTACTATTTGCTTAATTGATTATCTATTTTTTCATCAAAAACAGCAATATTGAGATTTAAAACATCATTTTAATAGGATTTGCAATGAAAAGAAGTTGATTCAAATGGTCAAAATCCATAATGACAAGAAGTTGCAGGATTACTTACAAAGCTTTTGGATGTAAGTAGGTTTCAATTAATTTGATGCTAGTATTGGAATGCTAAATCCTTAAAATCTTTTATCTCTTTATGTTTTTGTAGAGTTTGTATGAATTAGTACTATTATTCATGTCACTAAAAGTTTTTGCTGTTAAGTATAATTAGTGCTGCTAGTTATACTTAATACTGCTGAGTTTCTACTATTAGTTATACTTAATACTGTTAGGTTATATATTAATACTGGGATTATAGTGGAAAAATTGCTATGGATTGTGTTTTCTTGGTTTTTGGACTAACATTTTGCAGAAAAAGCAAAGAAATGTGTTAAATTGATGATGGAAAAGCTGGTTATTAGAGAAAATAGACAGAAAGTTTTGGTGAGAAAAAGAATTTAGAGAATTTGTAAGAATAAAAAAAATAGAAAGAGATGTATGCAATAAAAATAGACAGAGTGATTTGGCGAGTAAAAGAATCGAGAGAAGTGGTGAGTTGAAAAATAGAAAGAGAGTTGAATATATTAAAAACAGACAGAGTGTTTGGTTGGGTATTAAAGTTAATGCTGGTGACTCAAAGTTAATGCTGCTAGGCATAAACTTAATACTGATGTTGAAAGTTAATGCTGCCAGGCATAAACTTACTAATGTTGTTGAAAGTTAATGCTGCTAGGCATAAACTTACTACTGTGGTGATGAATGTTATGCTGAATGGCCAAACTTAACTACTGTTTGGGTGACTGTTAATGTGTTTGAGGATATTTTCATAAATTACTTTGATTAAGGGTTTCAATCACTCATTTAATTGATTTCATTCACTCATATACTCTCTATTCACAAACCCTAACTCAATTTATCATTGATATCAAACCCAAAAAATGGCGGATCTAAAGATTTGAGCTACTCACCATTTGGTCGCATTTTTGTCTAAACTATAGGAAAGTGAAGGGTTTGAGCAGGATAGTGGTTTTCAGTATGCAAATGCTTATAAGATATACTCCTAACGATCAAATCCCACTATATACATTTAATACATAGAATAGTTCTGGTCTACTGTCAAAGCCAAAACTGTCAATGGGGAAGTATAGTTACAAGCCCTAGTGGATGGAAAGAAGATAATCATAACTGAATCAACTGTGAGAAGAGATCTTCAACTAGAAGAGTGAATTTGTGTTTTGTTTGATTGTCTACCTAATTCTACCATCTTTGAACAGCTTACACTGATGGGGTATGAGAAAATTCACAAAAGTTACTTCTATAAGGCATTTCTTTTCCACAATCGGAATTTTATTGATTCATTACTATTTTACAATGCTAATTTCTAAGACTACTGCTTGGAATGAGTTTAGTAGCACTATGGCATCTGTAATTATTTGTTTAGCTACAAATAAGAAGTTTAACGTTTCAAAATAAAATTTTGAAAGTATTTTTGAAAGTATGGTGAAGAACTTGGATAATGTGGGCAAATTTTTGATGTATCCAAGGTTTATACAAGTATTTTTGGTTAAACAAATTGAAGGGATGCCTACTCACAACAGAATATATATTGCACCCTCTCACACTAAGAAGATATTTGGGAATATGAGAAGGGTTGGGAAAAGTTTTTCTGGAAGGGAAACATCATTATTCCAAACAATGGTGGTACAAGATCAAGCATGAATGGGTGAAGGTTCAGCAAATCCCACGTATCCCCATCACACACCCACTTTTATTCAACCATCAACATCTCAACCTCAAAAGATACAAAAACCTAGGAAGCCAAAGAGAAAGGACACTCAGATAGCTCAATCTAGTGGTCCTACTGAACATGTAGTAGATGAGGCTGTCTATAAAGAGTTGAATGACAGTTTGGTTAGGGCTGCCACTACTGCTTCTAGCTTAGAAGCATAGCTGGACAGTGGTAACATAGCTAAGACCTAATCTAATGCAACACCTAAGAATCTAGTTCCCTAAGAACTACTTCAAGTGGTGGTCCCTGGCGCCAAGAAACCATGGAGGATACTATTGCTCAAACTAGGTTTGAGAATGTATCTAAACATTCCAATGATCCACTGCTCGCAAAAGGTAACACACTTCAAAGTGGTAAGGATAGTCTAAAACTTATGGAATTATGTACAAATTTACAAACAAGAGTTCTTGATTTGGAAAAGATAAAGACCACACAAGCTGAAGAGATTGTTAGTTTAAAGAGGAGGGTCAAGAAGCTTGAATAGAAAAAGAGGTCAAGAACTCATGGGCTTAAAAGGTTATAAAAAGTTAGTCTTACAGCTAGGGTAGAATCCTCTGGAGATGAAGAAAGTTTGGGTAAGGATGCATCCAAACAGGGGAGGATAAATGCTATTGATGCTGATAAAGACGTTACCCTGATTAATGATAAAGATGATGTTGATATGTTTGATGTGAATACTTTGACTGGTGATGAGGTGTTAGCAGAACAAGAAGTTGCTACTAAAGATGTAAATTTGACTGTTGATGAAGTTACTTTGGCTGAAGCACTTGCTGCTTTGAAAAGTGTAAAACCCAAGGTAAAAGCCAATGTTGTAGAAGAGCCAAGTGTACCAGTTAGTGCTGCCAGTACAAAGGTTAGTGTTGCTACAACTAAAACAACTGCTACAATTCTAACTCCAAGGAAAAGAATTGTCATTACTAAGTTGGGTACATCTACAACAACAACAACAATTTCTTCACAACCATCATAGGAAAAAGTTCAGGACAAAGGCAAAGGAATTATGGTAGAACCTGAGAAGCCTTTGAAAAAGAAAGATCAAATCAGTTTTGATGAACAAGAAGCTATCAGATTACAAGTTGAGTTTGATGAAGATGAGAGACTTGTAAGGGAGAAAGATGAAGCCAATGTAGCCTTGACTAAATAATAGGATGATATTCAGGCTAAGGTTGATGCTGATTACCAGTTGGCTCAAAGACTGTAAGCTAAAGAACAAGAGTAGTTCACAACTGAACAAAAAGCCACATTGTTTAAAGAACTCCTAGAGCAAAGAAGAAAGCACTTTGCATAAAAGAGCAGAAGAGAAGAGTAACAAACCACCAACTAAAACTCAACAGAAGAAAACCATGATTACCTACCTTAAGAACATGGAAGGTTGGAAGCACAAAGACTTGAAATCTAAAGACTTTGATTCTATCAAAGAATTGTTTGACAAAGCTTTCAAAAGGGTGAACATGTTTGTGGATTATAGAACAGACATAGTGGAAAGTAGTTCAAATAGAACAGGAGATGAGCTAGAACAAGAAGTCACTAAAAAGCAAAAGGTGGGTGATGTTCAAGAAACACCTGAAGTGGATGATGATCAAGAAGTAGATAAGATTAAAGAGCTCATGGAAATTGTTCCTGATGAAGAGGAAGTAGCAATTGATGCTATTCCTTTGGCTAATAAGCCTCCAACCATTGTTGACTAGAAGATTCATAAAGAAGGAAAGAAAAACTATTACCAGATCATCAGAGTTGATGGAAGTTCAAAGATGTACTTAGTCTTCATCATATGCTCAAAAGCTTTGACAGGGAAGATTTTAAAACTCTAAAGACAGAGTCTAGAGGAATCAACAGGATTACAAAGTGTTGGATTGGAAACTATATGACTCCTGTAGAGTTCATTCCTTAAGGATGCAACATATGCACATTCACATGCTGGTAGAAAATAGATATCCCTTTACACTTGCTATAATTACTGATATGTTAAACAAGAAGCTCCAATGTGATCATTTTAGTAAAATGGCATATCAGCTTCTTAAACTTCTCACAAAACAGCTTAAGAATCAATGAAGTGTTTGGAAGCATCTTCCTGGTGATTAATGAAGCTTTCAATAAAGAAACTTGATGATTTTTTAGATAAATATCAAGTTTAAGGGAGGATTGTTGGGATTAAAAGCTTCTTGATGCTATTTAGAATTACTACTGTTCTTATTGATGTTAATGTTGCTCAGTCAAAGGTAGTGTTGCTGGAGAATTTCAATAAAAATTATTCTAAGTGTTTAAGACTGCTGGTGAAGTTACAACTATCAGTACAAAGTTACTACTGCTAGAGGAAGTTATTACTGCTAGAGGAAGTTACTACTGCTAGTGTAAGTTAAGACTGCTTAGAAATAAAGACTAGAAAATATGCTAAGTAGTTACCACTGCTAGTACAAAAGTTACTACTGTTAGTACAAAGTTAATGCTGCCAGTGAAGAAGTTAGTACTGCTGAGTTAGTTAGTACTGCTTATGTGATTTGTATGAGATATTTTGGTAAAATATATGTATAAGTTATTTATTTAGAAGATTATGATTACTTAAAAAAGTGTTGTAAGCCGTTTAGGACTCTTTGGTGTATAAAAGGATGTCCTAGGGCATAGAGATGAATGTATCAAAACAAAATGAGTCATTCATAGAATTATCATAGCTTTAAGGTCTTTGTAACCCTAATACTTTGAGAGTATTCTTATTATTTTTTTGGAAGCTTTTGTTTGTTGAAAATTTCATGCCTCAGATAATTTTGTTTCATTATAGTTCTTCTAAATATAAAAGATTAGACTTCTGCGTAATCTTTAATGCATTCAAAGTTTCTACTATAGTTGTGTTAGATTTATCTAATATAACTAAACCTTATACAAGCTTAAGAAATTCGATCTATTGAAGTGGGATCAACATACTCTAGATATATAAATCGTAGATATGAAGAGCTATCCCGGCATCTAGCTAACTCTCTATTTGTATTTCTAGATCCAGTTGAATGATAGGTCGCATACTTCAGCACATAAACGAGTATAAATTGATAAACATAATCAATACACAACAAATAAGAATGCCAATAACCATTGTAACGAATACAAATATCATAGACAAATGATTAAGGTAAGCTAACCAATTAATGAATGATTGATGCAGTTGTCGTTAGACTTCAACAAGAATTTTACAACTCCCTAGGCAGTGCACCTAATCGTTGTAGTGTAGTATAGGCAAGACTCGGTGGTTGTTATCGTTCTCTAGGAGAATAGGCTGGGAAGGCTCGAACAGAATCTAATAGAGGTCTATGGGGTTAAGAGAAGTTTTTTTTTATGAAAGCAGGTAAAATCATGGTTTGAGAGGTTGGTTTGTTTTATCTAATTAAACTAATAATAATAAAATAAATTTAAACTACTTTGGTGATAACTTATATGATAAACGAACGTATTTACTTAATCATGCACTACTCCTCAAATTTCTTCTCATTGTCCTGTTACTTTGTCACACTTGTGATGATCTGTGTAAGTATTTCCTAAGTCATGAACGAATTACACGAACCTGTCGTCTACGTAATATTCCATTAAGGCAACGCACAAGTAAGGTAGTATGAAGACTATTACAAGGCCTCTAAGAGTATATTAAATGCATTTGAAATATCTTAAGTGGGATCAACCATATTAGGTGTAAGGTAGTATGAAGACTGTTCCCGATGGTATCCTTAATACACACTTGCGTTTCCCTAGACGTCTATGCCAATTTAATATCTTATGGCTAGTTTTCTAAAGCCTAATGTGCACATCCATCACAAGAAGCAACATTAAAAGGATCTACAATCTAAGTTTCATGCAATCATAAGTAAATACTAAAGGATCTAGCCTAGCATGTTAAGCACAAGAGAAGAACAAGAATTAATCAAACAACACATAGACATATTGAAAGATTAAAGGGATAGATGAACTTCACTTGATTAAAACATGGATTAAAGGCTGTTACAATAGGGTTTGAGGCCCTAAAGACGGCGTAAAAAGCTGCCAAGCTCGAATGTAAAAGTTAGGGTTCGTCTCCCAAAAGTTACACACCAAAAACCCTAAAATCGGTTTTGTATATATAGAGAAATCGTCCTGATGGCGTCGTGTTGTAATTGTGATACCGTCGCCACGTAGAATCTTCTAGAGCCACTTTAAGTCGCCTACGTCCTGACGCCATCGTCAAATCCATAACGCCGTCACTTTGAAAATCCTGACGCCGTCGCTTGAAGTCCGCGACGTCGTCTCCACGCTTTGTAAGCACAATTATTCAAGATAAATGGTGTAGAGTCGTAGTCTTGTCCGTTTCTTTTCCAAATGAGCCCAAGTCACGTGTATTTCCTCCAAATGTCATCCAAGTGCTAAAAACATGAAAACAAACGATTAAGCACATATCTGGGCCATATTGCATGATTTTAGGGGTGTATAGACATTGAAAAAGTATATAAAATAACACCTCATCAAAATACCTCTACACTTGGGATTTTCTTGTACTCAAGCAAAATGGGTTTTCTCCTAGAAAAAAAAAAAAAAAAAATAGAAGATATTAGGGCATGGAAACCTAACTCTTTCAAATAGTTTTACAACAACAACCTCTTAGACCTCTAATTAAAGCACTCGGAAAGTTATATCTTGACACTAACATAAGTGTTGGGATTATCTCTTTCATCGGGTGTATAAATAATTTTAACAACTATGGGAAACGGTAAAATAACATCATTACCTATCTAGCTTATAAATTACCTCAAGCTTGGTAAAGGATCAAACCTCCTTCGGCTAGGGCAAGTATTAGTCTTACTATCTAAGAGGTCTTTTAAAGGTGTGATTTGTTGGTGTAAGATAAACATTAATGGAAACGAAAAACGGATGAGATATATTGGGGGTGGCTTTTTGGGTGAATTTGAGGTGAAAGGGTTAGCTAATTATTTATATGATACACGGTTGATTTGGTTGCTATAGCCAAGAACTCGGACAGAGATTTGCATACACTTCTACGATTCAATCTCTTTCTTTTTCTTTTCTATTTTTCTCTTTTTAGTATATACCTCACTTGGGGATTTATAAACGCAACCATAACTCTTTAGTTTTAATTACTAATCTAACTATTGACCGAATTAAGGTGATCATAACATAACATGGGATATTTGACAAACATGGGGGTATTGACTTAAATTTTCTTCCCCAATTCTTAAAATAAATACTACCATGAATCCCAATCGTTCCAAAACTATATTTACAAGGATAAGGATGAGAACGTGGTACTAATAATTAACTTGGGTTAAAACATTATATGTACTAAAAGTGAGTACGTACAAGGTAGGCTAAGGCGATTTGGGTGTAACAACTGGTTTAAGGGTTAACAATGCTCTTCATTAATAGTCCGGCTTAACCAGAAAATTATGAGAACCGTGAAAAAGGTTACGCTCGGAGGGGTGTACTAGGGGAGTCTTGCACTAAATATGAGTGTGAAGCACGGGTGTGGGAAAGTTATATGATCGATGTGACCATCATAACAATTCCAGGTTTAAAACCTGGGTTATTCCTAGTGCCTTTTGTCTAGCAAATCCCTAATACTCGATATGCGGTTCCGGGGATTGCATCACAAAAACAAGTTCTAGAATTTAATACACTACCGGTACACTCATATAATTTAATACCGATACCAATGCTCTAGAACAAAAACCATACGTACACATCCGTAACGACGAAATAGACACATGTGACTGCATTCGAACCTTTACTCGAACAAGCTAAAGGTATAAATTATCTTGGGTATCAAAAATGATACCTCATATTCTATATGATCTAAAGGCGGACCTCACATTTTTGGGGTGGAATTTTGAGGATTTTTTGTGCTAGTCATATATATTCCTATCCATGAGACGCTTAATAATAACTCGGTTTTAGTCGGTATGTGTTTTAATAAAAATGTAAATTGGGGTTAAATTAATCGTTTTGCTATGTTTCGATATATTACTCTTCATTTGAAGAACTAAGCAATGTAATTGAAGGAATTAGTTTTAAGGATTATTTTCCCCACGCAGCACTCCCCCCTAAGTTGAACATTGTTCCCAATGTTCTTTTAGAAGTACCCATATAAACGAATAATGGGAAAAGAAAACAAGTAAAAGAAACTACTACTCCCCTAGTTTGCTCAATAATGGAGAAGAAACATGTGGTAACTGGTTAAATCATCCTCCAAGAATCGTCATATGAAACTTCCTAAGAACTTCCAAGCTCTTCTCATCAAATATAACCTGTAAATCAAAGACAAAGACAACTACACCAAGCGTAAAATTGACGGGATAATGATATATACAATGAAACTTAGGGTTGACTATATGAAAGCAATAAAGATAGGATGAGAATGATGAGATAATCATAGGTTTCTGCTAGTTTACAAGAAAATTACAAATTTAGATCTTGCATAATTTATTTTTCAAAAATAATTAAAAATTTTCGAATTTTCACATGGCTGGGGGCGTGACACCGTCAGGATGAATCCTGATGCCGTCTCTAGCCACTGTGAAGATTTCTTCTTTGTTTTTCTTGAAAATTTTCCTGCACGCAATATTTATTAGTTATATCCTGTGTATAATACTGCATAAAACCTAAGATTAATCATTACAATGACTCAAAACTGACGCGAATTAATCTAAATAATTTATTTCATATGTTTGAATTGGTTCTTACAAATCCGAATATTTTCCCCTAAATTATTTTATGCTCAAATACCTTTGATTTTCAATAAGATGAAGTTAATAACTAAACAAAGCATGGTCAAAAATTTAAATTCAAACATATAAAAACAAACAATAAAGAATTAAAACACACATGACACTCCTAAAATGCGGGAAAAATAAATATTGGGTTGCCTCCCAAAAAGCGCTTTTCTTTATTTACGAATCTTATAGCTAGAGTCGAAGTCCTTTTACTCCTTAAGCTTGATGATACTTACATGGTTGGTTTTGAGTTTTTGAATTGTCTCTCTATCTCTTTTATAAGTACGTACAAGGTTTATGCAAGCTTTGAAATATCCCTTTCTCTTTTCGAGGACATGCTTAAACCCCTTTTTCCTAACCTTCATGCTTTCACAAGAATACACTTACTAACTTATCTTTTTCCAAGGTTGATACTAGATCTTATTCTTTTGTTCTTTTTGGCATCCTAATAAAACACAACTTAATCATACCTATAGGCAAACCTAAACTAACCTTAAAGGGACTCATTCATAAGTTAAGCTTAGAGGCTTGTACAATAGGTTTCCCTAGAACCATACACGTACCTACCTCAATAATGTTGCCCAAGTCCTCCAAAATAATAAAGCCCACGACATAAATGAAGCACCCAACAAATATATGCACATTTTTAGCTCTCCAAATGAAGTTACAAAACTTATATGGTTGGTATGGGTTTCTTCTTGCTTGAAAATATTTTTCCTTTATTTTGTTAAAATAAGCACGAGACATGATGTTAACAGGAGAGTGTAGATCAATGTATGCATGACCCGTGTAAACGGTTGCCGTTTACACAAGGATTCTTCAAACCTCCAATGGTGCCCCCCCCCCCCCTCTAATTTTGGGCTCTAGGGTTGAGAAAGGAGGATGTGGTTCACCAAGTAACTCCTTATGGTAGGCTAACTCTTCCTTAGTCGGGAAAATATCCTTGAACAATTCTTCCTCAAAATCGTTTCATTATTTCATTCTTAGTTCAAGTTCTTTAATTCTCTCTCTGGAACAAAAAGTCTCATAATTGGAAGATTGGTTAGTTAATTCATTAATGGTTTTAAAGAGAAGAGAATTAATGGTTTGCCTTATTTTTAAAAGTTTATTTACCCTAACCGTTAATTCAGTGTGAGTGGTGGCAGGGGGTTGTTGAGAGAGAGATCCTAAAGAGGACGATGGATTTGCGTTCTCCATAGTGAAGAATGGAATAGTCAACAAAAATTACGAACAAACACACAAAGAAAAGATAGACTACAAGAAATCTAATATACTAAAAATAAAATTCTTACTTAATAGGAATCAAGCGAGTAGACCTAAGCTAAACAATGATCGAAACATAACTATTCCCCATGCAGCGGCGCCAAAAACTTGATGCGGGGTCGTAGGACTTTACAAGAAGTTTTACAACTCCTGGCAGTGCCACCTAATCATGGTAATGTAGTATAGGGCAAGGAACTCAGTGGTTGTTAGCGTTCTCAGGGGAAATAGGTTAGGGTAAGGCTCGAACATATTCTAACACGGGGAATAGGTTTTAGGAAGGCTCGAACAAAATCTAACAAAAGGTTACAGGTGAGAGAAGATTCTGTTTTGTTATTTTTATATTTTTATGAAAGCAATTAAAATCATGGTTTGAGAAGTTGTTTGTTTTATCTAATTAATACTAAAAATAAAATTAATCTTAAAATACTTTGGTGATAACTTGATATAGATAAACGAACGTTTTTACTTAATCATTGCACTACTCCTCAGATTGCTTTCGAATCCTTATTACTTTGTGTCACACTTGTGATGATCTGTGTAAGTGTTTCCTAAGTCAGAAAACGAATTACACGAATCAAAAAAAACAATTTTTTTTTTTTTTTTTGTTTTTTTTTTTTTTTTTTTCATAAAATTTTTTTTTTTTTTTTTTATTATATTTTTTTATTTTTTATTTTATTTTATTTTTTTATTTTTCACAAAAAAAAAAAAAAAAAAAAAATTTTTTTCTATTTTTTTATTTTTTAAAAAAAAAATTTTAAAAAAAATTTTTTTTTTAAAAAAAAATAAAAAAATTTTTTTTTTTTTTTTAAAAAAAATGACGCGTTATCGTAATATTCCGTTAAGGCAACGCACATGTAAGGTAGTTTGGAAGACTATTACAAGGCCTAAGAGTATATTAAAATGGGTTGTATTCAAAAAATTTATTTTAAGAGGGATCAACTCCATATTAGGGTAGGTAGTAATGAAGATGTTACCGATGGTAGCCCTTTCTACACACTCGCGTTTCCCTAGACGTCTATGTCAATTTAATATTTTATGGCTAGTTTTCTAAAGCCTAACGCGCTACATCATCACAAGAAGAACATTAAAGGCTCTACAATCAAGTTTATGCAATATAAGTAATACTAAAGGATTAGCCCTAGCATGTTAAGCAACAAGAGAAGAACAAGTATTAATCAAACATTACACATAGACATATTGAAAGATTATATTGGGATAGTGAGCTTCACTTGGATTAAACATTGGATTAAAGGCTGTTACAATAGAGAGGGTTTTGGGCCCTAAAGCTAGCCTAATAAGTGCCAAGCTCGTATATAAAAAATTTAGGGCTCATTCTCCTCAAAAAGTTACAACCAAAAACCTTATAACCGGTTTTGTATATATAGAGAAATCATCCTGACGGCGTCGTGTTGTAATCGTGACGCCGTCACCACGTAGAATCTTCTAGAGCCACTTTAAGTCGGCTATGTCCTGACGCCATCGTCAAATCCATGACGTCGTCACTTTGAAAATCCCGACGCCGTCGCTTGAAGTCTGCGAACGCCGTCTCAATGCCTCTGTAGAATAATTTCTTCAGAGAAATGGTGTAGTAGTCGTAGTCTTGTATGTTTCTTTCCTATTGTGCACAGTCACGTAAATTTCCTCCAAATGTCATTCAAAGTGCTAAAACATGATAAACAAATGAATTTAGCACATATATTCTCGGCATATTTGCATGTGACTGTAGGGGGTTAAAATGACCCCCATAAAATGTGTATATGTTAGCCTTACTATTTGTAAACCTGGCATCTTACACATGAATTAGACTAGCTATAGACACTGCGTATAACGCATGGGTTATTATTGTATAAGTTAGATAATTAGCTTTTTATTAGGCTATAAATACCCCCATGACTCTCCATGAGGGGTGTGGAAGTTCATTATTGTTTTCTTCTTTTCTAATCTAATAAACACATAGTTTTCTTTCACCCTCTTTCTACTTTCTCTCACTAGAAAATATGTTTCATCTTATGTTCTTTGATCAACCAAGACCCCCGAAAAGGTGTTTTTGTAATCGTGTACAATTGGTATCAACAGCTAACCGGGGGTGTTTTGTATTGTGCGTATTTTTTGTCTCGTGTCTAAGCTTATTATAGCTTATTTTTCTGCTTATTTTCGTGAGTTTTTTTGTCATAAAAAAGCCACGGATTATTTTTCCAACAAAGTTTTAAATTTTATGAGTTTTATCACTCGTATGGAATATCAAAAGAAGGTTGAAGCTTTTTCGTTGTCACAGCTTATTTAAAGCTTATAGTCTGTTTTTCGTGGGCTTACTTTGGTGAAATAAAGGAACCCATGGAAGGGTTTGATTGAAAATATAAAGGGTCCTTTATAAGATTTTTGGTGTTTTATTGGTTTTTCGAGCTTATTTATAAGCTGTTTCATCTGGGCTTATTTTCGTCTCTTCTTTGCATCTAAAAATGTACTTTTTTTAGTCCTGTAAGCTTATTCAAGTCATGGGTTAATTCAGAGCAAGTGACATGGATCCTAAAATTTTGGATCTAGGTTTTGTTTATTTTTGGACCACAAAAAGTATAGGCGAATTATATTAAACTATTGGGCGAATTATACTCATTTCAAGTTAGGCGAATTATACCAAAGAAGTCAGGCGAATTATACCAATCACTTTAGGCGAATTATACCAATCACCTTAGGCAAAATATACCATGCCTCTTAGGCGATTTATACACCTATACCAAACCGAGTCAACACGGTATTAACCAAGTTGACCGGGTCAACTCACTAAGTCAAGGTCTAAACAGAAATAAAGATAGTTAGAAGAGACATGAGTCTAATTTTAACTACATAATGAACAACAGCCATTCACATACAACTTATAAATCCAACTCCCCAATCTACCTATCCCCTGTTACAAGTCCCATCTCCTTCATTAACTCTACATAATAACATAAATGAAATACAAGAGTCAGATTACTTCTCAAACGTGGTGTACAATTAAATCAAGACCCTTATAGATCCCCAACCACGAGAGAATACATCATCATCGATCTATGTAAAGGCATACCTCTTGTCAATTACGAAATTAACTAAAAGTCCCTAACAACTATGTTACATATTTCTTTGTTTGAATGACACAATCAAATCAAATGCTGAACCTACCGAGACTTCTTTCAAAAGATCTTGAAGCCGCTATTCTTCTGGTTTAGTACAAGATTGTTTAAGCTGGAACATTTCAAATGGCTAGTTTGGATTCGTGTGATCGTGTTTCAAAGAAAGATTAAGTTAGATTAATGATTTACGTTTGATCTTTTATTCATAAATATAAGTATGGGGTTATGTAACATTTCTCATTTTCATGTCATTGTACGACATTTATTGTCCATCACTATTTATTTTAGTCCGATACACGTTTACTTTTAATAATTACTTTTAAGTTTAATTGCGTAGACTAGAATAAATCAATTAAGGTAAATCGGTAGTAAATAAAATTAAGGGTTGCATCAAACCAAGTAGGCCAAATTTTATTAAGAAAGTAATTATGTAACTTTGCGTATTTATTTTTATTGGTCAGTAAAAGGTCTACGTTTCTAATAATTACATTTGGACATACAACGATAATTACCTTTGACCTACCTAGACTCAAACCAATACTCACTTTTAACCCGCAAACATCAAATTTGTATAATTATGTTGTGTTCAAGTCCAAAAGGCCGAATTAAAAATTGTTTTTCACATTAAAATAAATGTCCCTTGTGGATTCTAGAGAGTAATCAAACTAAGGATCCTTATAAGTACTAGTACTAATCCTAGGTAATAAAAGATGGTCCTAATGGTCTTCCGACTAGCTAATTGATCCATTGGTATTAAACCATGTTGTTTTCTTGGTCCTTGGCGCAATAACATTGCACCAACACACAAATGTTTTAAGATTTGTGGCATCTTACCATAATCTTGGATTCACCTAAGCTATATTAAAGATTTGTACTAAGGAGGTAATTTTAGCATACCATAGGTGAGTGACTAATCCTAACCGAAACACTCCACCCATATTAATGTTACGATTTTGTTAGGCAAGCGTAGGAAACCAACTATTCTTAACGACCTAATAAAACCTCACTTACCACTTAGTTGGACACTTCTTATCATTCTCTTAAAACTCGCTCACACAAGAACACACATTAATTTCACATCATTACTTTCGGGTATACACTAGCTGTGCCAAACAAAACACACCATTCGTTCTTGCTATTTCTACTTCGTTCTCCAAGGAAAATACCCACTAGGAATTCGCATACAAGGTGTTGGCAAGAGTTAGGGTTCGAACGTTTAAAAGCTTGTTAAAAGCTAGGGTTTTTCATTTGGTCGTGTTTGGGTCTACTCTCACTTACTCGGCATTCTTTCGAGCTTAGGACTATTGTAAGTGAGCCATTCTCGGTACATTACTAGTTTAACTTCGTTTTACTTATATACGTGACACTAGTTCACATTGAGTGTGGTGGTGTGAGCCGAAACAGTGAACAAGCATGGTTTAACCATGCAAGTCACGTACACATGAACCACAAGGTTCATGTGTGTTTGGCTCAACCCATTTCGCTAGTACTCGGCCATTGTGACGAAAGTCACGTTTGGTTTTTATGTAGCACGTCAAGTTAGACGTGAACATGCATGGGTTTCAACCATGCATGTCACGTATGCGTAACAAGTCACGAAATTGCATGTATGTCGTGTGTATATATATGGGTTTGGTTGTTGCTTGTGTGGTAAGCGGTTCAAAAATGTTAAACATGATTAAGATTCTATAGACTAAACGAATACATACGTAAACTTTCAAAGGAAAACAATGGGCCACGATGGGCTTGTGAAATGAGAAGTGCTCATTGGCTTCACATAGGGCTCCCGTCTCATTTAGAAACCCAACCGAACCTTAAAGGGACTTACTAGCTCATTTGCGAGTCCAATATAAGCAATAAGCTCACAATAAGCTCTTTAACAGCTTATTGGTGAAAGTTTACGCAGCTTATACAAGTTCAAAGGACTTAATGGACTCAAATAATGATAATGGGCCGAGCCCTAACCCCTAGAACCTATTCGGGTGACCATCGGGCCCAATAGGCCCAACGGAGAGCTTATTAGCTTATTGAATAAGCTAAATAGGCAAACTGACCTCCTAAGTGCTTATTGGACCTCGGTATGCTTAACGGACCCTAATGGACCCAACAAAACCCTCTAAAACCCCTAACGGGCCCAAGACCGGCCCATTTGAGTTGCTTATTAGCTTATTGGCTTATTTTGAATAAGCCGAAATACAAACAGTGTGTTTGAGCTAAATTTAAATGGAAAAGGAACTAGCAAAGCCCATGTAATCCTAAGGGTGTTTGTCGAAGTGAGCTATTGGGCTTTCGGGCCCAATAGGCTCGAAATAAGCTTCAATAAGCTCACCGAGCTTATTTTAAGCTTAACAGCCCCGTATAAGCTTATTATAGACTTTTGGACTTGTTAAAACAATAATGGACCTCTAAAAAGCTAAACGGACCTTAACGGGCCCAATAAGGCCCGTTAAGCCAAAATAAGCTCGATGAGCTTATTTTTCCACCGAAACACTTTTTGTAAACTTAAACGAGCTTAACGAAGAAAAATGCCACTCGTTGGGATTGATTCGGAGTTAAAATGGAATTTTCACAAGTCGAGGGACTAGGAATGTAAATTTCGAAACTTGAAGGATTAGTTTTGTTACTTTTCGAATTACAATAACTCTAGGGACCATTCTTGCAACATTCTAAGACTTAGGGAGCTAAGTGAAATTATAAGGATCAAAAACTACTCTTTGTAAACTCAAGGGACTAATTATGTCACTTTTGAAACTAAAAGGGTTTAAAATATAAAAGGGTATATTTATAAACCTAGGGACTAAAAGTGTAACAACTAGAAACTTAAGGGTAGTTTAGAACCAAAGTGAAATAGATGAAACACTTGACAAGTCGGTCGAACATTAAGATGTTCGGACATCGAGCGAGTTAATAACAAGTTAATAAATAAGTATATTTATTAATAATGATTTCACGTTTCTCGAGAACCATCGAAACTATAAATACAATAATCTTGTGTGTCACCACACAAGTGATAACGGTATATATAAACTTAAAATGGGATTTAGTTTATACAATGAGTCGTTAGTTTAAATGTGTAAACTAAGACTTGACCGTACTTACTTAGGTACTTAACGGTGTGATCCACTACCTACTTGGATACTTGTTATCATTCAGGGAACTACCGGCTAAGGTGAGTTCATAGCCCCATGCTTTACAATTATTTAAATGATTTACATCCTTGGGGTGATAACATGCTTTGTTTTACAAACTGGACGCAAGTGTACATTTTATGCCATGATTACGTGTTTGCCTAAGTTACCATAACCCCTTTATGTCCATGATCATGAACTGTTAATTGCATAGATGTGATTGGGAATTACATTATGTGGGCGCGAATGTTATGAATAGATCTATTAGGGATTGACAATCCCCGTTCAGGTGACTAGCTATCACCGAGAACTAACGCATACCATGTCGAATTTAGGATGTTGCAGGGTTAGCACATCATTCACGGACACTTGTTAGCAAATATATTTGCATTCATATATGTCAAGCTTCAGTGTCATGAGCTTAGGAAAACGTAATTACTTTTTATGATGATTGCATGTGTTGCTCAATCATACACTTGGAAATCTTGCGGTCCTACAATTGATTTACATAAACCTATGAATTCACCAACTTTATGTTGACGTTTTAAGCATGTTTTTCAGGTCAATAAGGCACGGGGTGCGGTGATACATTGGAATTCAATAATTGAAGAGTCAACATTTAAGATTTGGGGGGACAATTGTTATAAACCGGAATCTTTATTTATATTGTTGAACAATTTGAAGCCATGAGCTTATGTAACAAACAAGTATTTTGTTAATCCAATGTATCTTTTTCAAACGACACGTTTAGTGGTCGTTCTCATATCTTGTGCTATTGATCCGTAAATGTAACGCCCTCAGATATTCAACATTCTGATGCGTACTCAGATTTGAGGGTGTTACAGATTGGTATTAGAGCCAAGGTTATAGAGAACCAGGTCAAAAGTCTTGTCTGAACTATAACCATTTTCAAACACTTGATTTATAAACGGGGTTTGTATGTGACATACACACATTACTTGTTGCATCAAATTTATGTGCTTACATGACATGCATTGTTTTAGCATTAGTAGGGTACTAAGTGCTTACATGATCGATATACGTGTATATAAATGATATTACGTATATTACTATAAGACTTTTATAATTTAAGCTTACAGACATATCATACCGATTTTTCCTATAAGTAATACTTATATAAGTTATTTTTGCTTTTGCAGCAGTCATGTCTTCTGCTTCATCAGCTGTCACATACACTTCTGTCTACACCGACTCTGAGCCCGGCAGAGCCTTCTGGGGAGCCGATGATGAGGAGATATCTGAGGGAGGTATTCCACGGGTCATCGTATTAGGATACGACAGACTCCCGATACAGCCAGTAGCCCCACCATCACCGGATTACATACCAGGCCAAGAGGATTCACAGACACCGCCAGTTCCTCAGGACGAGGATGAGCGTGAGCCTATGTTCGTACAGGCACATGATCTTGACTACGTTAAAGAGCCTATATACCCTGAGTATATACCATTGGAGGATGAGCATGAGTTTCCAGATGAGGAGCATCCATTACCTCCTGTTGATTCACCCACTGCTGAGTCACCCGGATATATTACTGAGTCGGATCCAGAGGAGTACGAGGATGATGAGACAGAGGATGGTCCGGCTGACTATCCTATGGACGGGGGAGATGATGGAGATGATGATGACGGCGATTCATCTAGGGATGACGCCAATGACAAGGATGAGGATGATGAGGACGAGGAGGAGGAGCACTTAGCTCCGGCCGACTCTACTATTGTTATACCTGTGGATGAGCCTGTTTTCCCACCTGAGAGAACATAGCCTGTTATACCACCACCCCCCACTGATATTACTATTAGGGCTAGGATTATCGTCCGGCCTCAGACTTCCATATCCCTTCCACCAGAGGCAGAGGTTGAGAGACTTCTGGCCATGACTACTCCATCACCATCACCGCCTGTCTTACTATCACCACCCTCTGCAGGAGTGCGCCTTGCTATGTGCACAGCCCCACCTGCACATTTATCACCACCACCTGTGCCATCACCCTTACTACCATCATCTGGGTGTCCAACCTAAATCCAAACACTCAGGATAGCATCCACTCAGGCTCTCATTGATGCAGTTATTGCCGCATTACCATCACCTCCACTACCACCATCTCTATACATACCACCACCTGTTGACCATAGGGACGAGATTCCTGAGTCTGAGCAGCCACCTTGTAAGACATTGTGTTTGTCCACTCTAGGCTCCTGATATGAGATTGGAGAGAGTTCCACTGCTAGACCTACCAGAGGTCGAGGGATAGATTATGGGTTTGTCAGCACGGTAGATGCTGAGGAGAGACGACAGGGGATTAGAGATATTAGGTACGGTATTAGGGATACTTGGGTAGATCCAACAGAGGTAGTGCCTGAGATAGCACCGGTAACCTTAGGAGAGGTCAATACTAGGGTCACAAAGCTTGCTGAGCTCCATAACTTGTATGCTTTACTAAAGGATGCTCGGGATAGTAGGTCTCGTATATCACAGCGAGTCGATA
>BQNB010008566.1:0-87500 GCA_026074375.1 Tanacetum coccineum | reverse complement strand
CAAAATTACTATCATATTTGCATCTTCTAATCCTCCGGAGGGTATGGTGGCGAGTGGCTTCGCCACTTCCTACGTGGCTTCGCCACCGCCCTCGTCACCATACCATGGCCTCTCGCCACTTGCAAAAATCCGGCCCTCTCGCCACGGCTACGACGAAGGAAAATGACAAAAATATTAACGTTTAAATGTTTTTTAGCCGTTATGATTTTATAATTAATTTTTTTTAAATTATACCCTCTTTATACTAAATACCACTTCTTTCAACCTAAATTTCACATTTATTCCCAAACAAAAATTATATCATATACCTTGTTAAGATTTTTAAATGTCTTGTTCACTTCCACATACCGATTCTGAAGTCGAAGCTTTGGTTCAAAAACTAATTGACGAAGATAACGGTCGTCAAAACGCGATTCTGGATTTAGCCTTGCAATTTGAAAATTCATACACAGCTAAAGACGATCTTAGAAAAGCTTACGAGAAATGTAATGACATTTCACAAGAGAGCCGTGCTTTGATCGACAGTTTTTTAAAAGAAGGTTCTGATAAAGATTACGAGCTGAATCTTTCTATGTATGGAAAGGCGGCAAAACTTGAAAAACTTAAGGATGCTAAGTTAGCTTGGCTATTGGATAAATACTACTACCGCTCACAAGAAAGTGTAGGTTGTTCATCATCACATGCTAATTTATATCTTACAGAGAAAGAGCTATATCAACTACATCTAGATGAAGAAGCCTTGAGAGAAACACTAGAAGAACAGGCAATGGATGCAAAAGCACGGGAGGAGAAGATTAGGCAAAAACAAGCTGATGATGATGAATTCTTTTTGACATTTGGGAGGGTCAGAATTGATTCAGATTACAAGTCATCAGATTAATAAACTAGGACCTATGTTAATGTAATGTTGTTTTAATTTAATGTTTTAAATAAAGTATTGTATTTTAAATATCGTTATTACTTTATATTTTCAAATTTGAATTCAAAAGACTAGTTATTTCGTTATAAATACCCTCACCATCTCCTCATTATATCACACAACTTCTTATCCAACTATCCAAATGGATCCCAATTTCACTAACGAAAATGATCCATGGGAATACAGTCTTGATATAGACGATTATGATCTCAATTTAATACACGTTCTGCGTTCGTCTAGTAGCGCACGTGTTAAACCATCTCCATACACCCAAAATCTAGTTAGGATAATACCCGGTCCTGCGGGTACCGTTCAGCTCTCTAGTAGCACATGTTATGAACCCTCTTCCTCAACCCTAAATCCAGTTAGGATAATACCCGGTCCTGCGGGTCTTGTTCAACGAGCCAAACAGCTTAAAGAAAATGTTTTTATTCTTGATCCAGACGGGGCTTTAATGTCGACACAAGAATATATGCAAAAAGTTGTTGAGGATGTAGGTGAGGATTCCGATTTTAACAGTAGGGCGTGGATTAGCGCCTCTAACTATGTGCTTTCTACTGGTGGCACTATAACTGGATGTTTGGGAGACATCGACAACTTTCTGGAAAAGGGAAAACTTGCACAAGTTGTTGCAATAGTCAAGACTTGTTCTCCGAATGCTCTTGGCGATCTAAATGTAACTATGAAAGATCTCTCAGGTATTGTACATGGAACAGTACATTACAAAGTCCTTGATGTGGGTACTTATGGAAAGGATATTCATGTAGGAGCTGCTATGATACTTGCTAAGGTCTCTGTTTTTACTCCTAGACCATCAGAGCATTACCTTAACATTACAAAGAAAAATGTGGTTAAGGTTTTCCGTAAGGATACGGTTTCATTAGCTTAAAATTATTATGTAATGTTTTTTATATTATTGTAATTTTCAAATTTTAAATCAAACGATAAGTATTCCAATTTACCCTATAAATTCCGTATTGCATTTTTAATTTTCGTATAATTCCGTATTGTATTTTTAATTTCCGTATGTTTGTATTTTTAATTTGTGTGAAATAAATTATGTTTGTGTGAAAAAAATTGAAAGAAAAAAAAAATAGTTAGTGGTGGGACCCAAGTGAAGAGGTGAAGGTGTGTTATGAGTGAAGGGGTATTTTTGAGTGAGAGTAAAATGCTGATGTGGCAGCTTGTGTGGCCCGTTTTGTTTTTGTGGCTTAAGCAACCATACCCTTTACTCTAAGCTGAGATCTTCATGGCGTTTTGTTTATATCCGTAAAGGAGCAATGCCGCTAATGGAAGTACGCGAAGGTTTAGGACTGTACGAACTAAAGAACAAAAAATGGCATGGCATATACAAGGGACGTGTGCACTTAGAGGAGACGGGCTATGATACGTATAGTTTTAATTACGTATAATAATATAACGATAATGAAATTCCAAAACTACCCTTGAGGACAAAGGTAGTAAGAAAAATCACACGAAAATATTGTACGTTAACCGGTAAGTGTTCACCGGGTCGTTTATACCCCAAGAATCATGAAATTGAAACTCCGTTTTTTATTTGGACAATGATTTGAATTGGTTTCAGACTTTTTGAATTGGTTTTCTATTTCTACAATTAAGAACACATAAAACATTCAAAGGAAAACAATTAAGCATAAAAACAATAACGGAAATTAAAGAAACGCGACAATTAAAACCTAAATTATCTAAAATTAAACCTAAAATGATTTTTTTTACTTTTCCTAATCCTAATTACTAACTTGTAAGAAAAAGCTAAGGAAATCCTAAACCGAGGGTGCTTAAAGTAAAAAAAATGAAGAAAACGAGAACGGGAACCAAATCCCGTTCTTTAAAAAATGAATTTCTTAAATTTTAACCCTACGAAAGTAAATTTAAATCCTAAGCCTAAAATATGATAAAAGAAAATTTTATAAAAAAGAATTTTATTTTTTTGATTATTTTTCTATTTTTTATGACTTTTTAAAGTTTTTAACTAAATAAATGCAAGAAAAATGTAAAACTATGAATTAAAATTCTAAGAAAATTACTAAAAATAGATTAAGCTACAAGGAATGCAAGAAAAATACTAACTAGGAAAATGCTTAAATGAATAAGCCCAGAAAAAGCTACAAAGCACGCGAAGTGCTTATTATAAAAAGAACACAAAAAGGTGATAAAAGATTATTAAGTGCACCCTTGGACGTAAAAGTCCCAAGGGCGCAGTGGTGTTGAGTGTGTGTTGTGAGTCGTTGAAAAGGTTGAGGAGGGTAGAGGTTGTGGGTTCGAGTCTTGCTCACCCACAATTTCCCCTCTTCCCTTTTTTTTATTTTCCAAAACTTTTTGAACAAAGTTGTTAAGCAACTGAAAATGAGCAAATTTCTCTAAAGTAACTATTTCTGAAAAGCACTAAATAAGCTAGAAATTAGCTTAAAAGTTGACCGATTAAACTTGAAAGACAAATTTGCTTTTTACTTAAACTGAGGTAACTAGAAAACTAGAATAAGCTAAACCTAAGATTAATTAAGCTACCACTACCCTAAAACTGACTTAATAAACAAATATTAGCTAGAAATAAGCAAATAGAACAAGCCATAAACTGAAAGATTCAAATAAGCAATTTGGCATAAACTGAGTTCAAAACAGACAACTAGGCTAATTTGAGCTTATTTTTAATTAAGCAAACAGAACCTTATGGACTTAAGGCTTATATCACTTGAAAGATTGACCTATAAGCTACTAAAAACAACTTTTAAAAAGTAATTTGAAAATCAAATGAACAAAGAAAATGCTGAATGAAAAGGGCTATTTGGACAGATTACACTATTTTTTGTTTTCTTAAGAAAATACAAAGGTGCTAAATTCAGGCTTAAAAACAGATAAGTAAATAAACTAATTTTTATAAAATAAGCTCAAACAGATTTAGAATAACCTATAAACTAGTTGTGCTCAAAGTTTGAAAAGCTAAAAACTACTTTTACTAGCTGATTTTTAAAATTGAAAATGGCCTTAAGGGCTGTTTTAACTATCTGATGCAATTGGCACATAGATGTCCAAATCACAAAACCAAAAGCACAGACTTAAGGATTTGGTTCTAACACTTTTAAAGAAACTAAACAAGAGCAAATACGGCAATGAAATAAACTAGCAAAGACTTAAGCATAATCAACCATAAAACTTGAACTTATTACCACAGATTCTAACAACTATTACTAAAACTAATCAAAAGCTGATAAACTCTAATAAACATCTTAAAACCTAACCTCATAAACCTCACAATGAAATTTAAGATCAAACCAAAGGACTAAATAACCTTTGACAGCACTAACTAAAGTTAGTGTTGTCTAATGCCAAACACCCCTTTATTTTGCTCAAATTCATTATTAGCTTATGAAACTAAGAATTAAAACTCGAATTAAAGATACCAGATATTAATTAACTTTTAATAAACCTAATAAACATATTTCAACAGACAAATAAGCAGAAGTAATAAGCGAACAAGATATCCTATTGTTTTTGGATTTTATGACTGAAATTTAACAAATAAGAGTAAACTAAGATTTAAGCTACTGATTGAACTAATTAAGCTTCTAACAACTATATTAAGCTAATATAAGCTACACTAAACAACAATAAGCAAATAATAAGCATTTTAAAGCTAAAGTGCAGTTTAAGGCTAGAAAAAATAAAAGGAAACTTATAGAAGCCTCTACATAAAACAAGGCTGTTAAATGCTCTTATGAGCTAATCAACAAGCTCCAGCTTATCCTAGGATATAATGGTGTGGTCTTGGAAACCCATCCATGTCTGGTTTCCCTTCCTTAATAAGCTTTGGTATATTTGAGAGTGAATTTTGAGAGTTATTAAGCTCATTTAAGCTTTAAGAGCTTAAATGAGTATATAGCTAGCTTGAGTAGTGAACTAAGACAGCTTATGAAGAGCTTATTGAGATTTATCAAACCATATTGCTTATCATTGCACATTAAGTAAAAATAGGATTGAACAAGATTAAAAGTGAAGTGCAAACTTTTATTAATTAAAACAGATTACAAAGCTTTTTAAATGAAAATTACAAAGACCTAAATGACAATAAGCTAGAAAATTACAATAAGTTAAAAGCAAATTTTACACTATTCCTAAATTAAGCTAGATAATCTTTGTGAGTGAGGCAGCCTTCTATTTATAGGAGCTGGAGGATGCTTCTAGGCTTCTTACACGATCCCCTTGAGCTTTAGATCTCAACCATTCATTTAATCCAATCATTGGATGCCCCTTCTTGACCGTTGGATTAGATTTAGGCACACGGATTGCCAAGCTGGCAATCCCACTCTTTGGGAGTGGGTGTGTTTCTTTAGGCTTGTGTTCAGTGTAAATTTCCATCTTTTGGTGTGTTTGTTTGAATCCACCGTGTCATTCCTTGATCCTTCTTGACCAATCATAGCTAAGATGTGACGTTTTGCTTTGCTGAGCTGTGGCTTAGTACTCGAATCTTTTAGCCACGTAGTCAATTAGAATTTACCCTTTGTTTTTGATGCAGGGTTAATTGAAGGAGATGATGAACAATAGATACAACTTTTCGCGCATTTTTTTTTGACCTTATTATACGTTGTTTGACCCGGGGGTGTGAGGGTTGACCTGGGCTTGGGATATTATAATAAAGAATTGGGACGTGGTGAGTATTTGGGCTCGGTTATAAGGTAAATGGGTTTTTATATAAGAGATAATGACCGTTATCTCTTTAATAAAAATGAGATAACGGTGTTAGGGTTTAGGGACTATTTTTTTGTATTATGATCTAACATTAAGGGTTTTTTATGGTATTTTGAAGATTTTGCCATTAAGCATGTTGACCATAGTTGACCAAGTGTTGACCATTGATAGCAATCTCCCGACTCTTGTGTACTCTATCCGTTCTCGTATCCGTGTTTGCCCGGTTTTGACCGTTTTCTTGTGATTTTTGCAATACCCATACCTACACATTCACAAAAAACAAAATACACAAATACAAGCATATTTTTGCACATTTTGATCATTTAAGGGCCAAGATATGTGATTTCTCACATATCAACTACCTCATGCATCTCTGTTAAATAGTGTTGAGGACACTTCATCAAGAGTTCTTTAAATCGCTCCTAAGCTTGATAGAGGTTTTCATCCGGTTCTTGTTGAAAGTTGTTGATCTCCTCCATTTTCTTTGCAGTACGAGCAGGTGCGCAATATTTGCTTAGAAACTTTGTCTTTAGATCTTCCCAAGTTGTAATCGAACCAGATGGTTTGTTTCTTAGCCAACAACTTGTGTCTCCAGTTAAGGACATAGGGAAGGCTCTAAGAATCACTTGGTCTATAGTTATATTAGGGATGTGGAATAAATCCACGATCTCAAGAACTTTCTCAATATGTTCGTTTGCATCTTCATGATCTGAACCGCTGAAAGTGTTGGTACGTAGTTCCTTGAGAAATTGAACTTTTAGTTCAAAATTATCCTTGTCCTCGATCTTAGGCCTAGCAACTCCCGATCCATAGTCTGCTCGAGTTTTGCTCATGTATTGTTTTATGGTTTCCGCCATTGTTTCTGCAACTTCTTCCTTCGAATATTCTTCTTGGTCAGAAAATAGATCGAAATCAAGCGATCTCGATTCGTCAAGACTTAGTGTCTTGAAGTGCTTCCTAGATGATCGAAATTCTTGTTCCGGATCTTTGAAAGGCGTAAATAGTTCCTTCGTAGAACTCCTTATCATGCACTACCTGAAACAAGGGATAAACAATCAGTAGGATGGGCCCAGGAGAAAGAAAACACAGATATACGGAAATTGAATGCGAAGAACCAGATATGTTACTGTATCATATAATCAATACGTCGTATTCAATAAAACTGAATACGCCGTATTAATATTTTTAATGAATACGTTGTATTGGAAAGAAAGTTGGATACGCCGTATCCAATAGACGTGGATACGCTGTATCAGGTTATCGACCAGAACAGTGTATTAGAAAACAATTAAATCACACAAACAATTAAACACACAAATATACAACAAATATACAGAATATAAAGAATTATACACTAATCTAAATTACACTAATCCTAAGGGTTAGATCTAATCTAATGTTAAAAACCAAAATATCAAATAAAAATTAAGATTAATTTTCACTCCCCGGCTACGGCGCCAAAAACTTGGTGTGTCGTTGTGTGGTGTTAATTTTATGATTTTAAGTTTTAAATTTATATTTTGCCGACTTAACCAAAAACAACACTTTAACGGGCAGTGTACCTGATCGGTTGTAGTTCTGTGGTAAGTACGGTGTCGATCACTAAGAGCGAGAAACAATCTTTTCAATTTATTAATATTTTGGTTATCTAAACTAAGTTAATTATATTCTATGTTAAACCTATGTTAATCCTAAATCTAACGGATAAGGGGGTTTTCAGCCTGAGAGACTGGCATGGGTTTTGTGGTGACTAAAATCAACTAAAGACACTAAAAAACACGCAAGCAAATTAATAGAAGATAAAAGAGCAGTCTATCCAAATATAAGAAAATTGTATTAACCATTATTAATCTAATCAGAATGTTGGTTAGTTTATTTACTGCAATGATTACTTATCTCGAGGCGGCATATCATTCTTAAGATTAAGGCGGTACTTCTTCCTTAAACCTAGACACGTAGAAGTCTGTCACAATTAAACGCATCCGCATAAAGCATCCTTATTTGCTAATTTTAATCTATCTTAGGATTAAAGCAATGGTGATCTTGTTAAACCCTATCTCATGGAGACTTTACTCACTTACTGCTTAATGGCAATTCATATACTAGTAGTCCACTAACCAAGTCTTTACCAATTAATTGTGAACGTACTCGTGATCCTTGGGTCACCTGCCGGTCCAACTAAGCTCACAATCTAAGAGCAAAGATAGGTCATTAGTTTTGATCCTATTGGTCTAGATGTATAAATCACTATATGGAGAGCTATCCTGGCATCTAGATTACTTGGTCCGTATCACTAGATCCAGTTGAATGATAGGTCGCATACAAAAGCACGTAAACAAGTATAAATTGATAAACATAAATAAGCAATCAACGATAAATTAAGCAATCGAGATAAACAAACCAAACATTTAGATCTTTATAATAATGGCTAATACCCGAAGGTATTAGCCTTCAAACGTCATAATCAATACAAGAGTAATAATTTAGCCAAGGTAAACTAACCGAGTTAACGAATGATACCAAAAACTGAACGATTACAAGAGTATAGGAGATTACAAGTTGTTTCCTATTGAATTAATCACGTTGCAAGACCTCTTCTGCTCTTCTTCTCCTCTGAAAATCAACTTTTATGGTTTAGGTATCGAAAATATGATTTAGCACACTTAAAACTCGTTTTTGAGTTTTCTATTTATAAGGTCTAGAAAAAGGTCGATACGGCGTATCGAGAGTCTTCGATACAACGTATTGGGGGTTTCTTAGAGTAGGGATCCCCCCCCGCCCCAACGTTTTGAAATAACTTCTAGAATAATTATATTCGATATGGCTTAATACGGCGTAATTAGTCAATCCTGATACTAGCGTAATGGATCTTGTTTTCTTGTGGTGTCTTATTGTGAAGTGGCAGGTACAAATTATCCCCAAATCTGCCTTGTAAGTATACGTCGTATTGGTTGTTAGAACGGTAATAATCAAATATCTTCCGTTAAGCTCCATAAAATGCTTGCCTTTAGTTAAGTTTCACCAAGTACTCCATAATTACTGCAATTCTCAAATACAAACGATTAAGTAACAATTCTTTGCAATAATTATACAAAATGGGTTAATTACATAGGATAAATGATGCCAATAAAAGTGACTTTTAATTCGATGTGTATCAAAAAATTTAAAATATTGTGTCAAGCTAGAAAACCTACATGATAGTTTCTATTGTTTCACTATAATAAGTCAAGTAGTGGAATTTGATAAATTGCCAATTTGGGACTTTTGCGAACAACATGATTATCTTATAACTTGTCGGGCCCGTTCCACTTCTCCAATCGAGATAAGCTTTTTAGAAAGAACCCATCCGCAAGTTGAGAAAGATGTAGTCGTGCTATGTTAGAAGCCCCATCCTCCATCCCACAAAAGCTTTAGTGTAATGCATTAGATACGACAACATATATTTTTAATAGGGTCTATATACGAAAAATCATTAATAAAACACCCTACGGAATCCTTAGAAATAGGAAGTTGTCATTAGAGTGCTTTAGGATCTTTGGTTGTAAAGTATTTATACTTAATACTAAAGTACATCTCACCAAGTTCGACCCAAAGTCGTACGAAGGTGTGTTTTTAGGATACTCTCAAACTAGTAAAGCATACATAGTGATTAATAAGGTAACAATGAGAATTGAGGAATCTCTCAACGTTACCTTTGATGAGAGTGTTCCCGAGCCTATGTCATCTCGTTTGGTAGGAGATGATAGGATCAATTACCCTGTAGTTCCAAATCCGGTTAGGTCTCTGTCATCAGAAGCTAATGCCTCAAAGCCGAGTTATCCTAAGAGTGACAAAGAAGCTAGAGGTCACCTAATAGAACAACTAATTGGTGAGTTCAATGAGAGAACACTTAGGTCTAAGTCAAAACAAGTTTAGGATTTTCGCATGACATTTTCCAAAGTCCAAATTGCGCGAGTCTACTTGAGGTTGTTCATGGTTGACATGCACCATAGGATATTGATTTAAGTGAGGTATTGAGAGAATATTTAGAGGTCTAGAAGTTGTTTGCACTACCTTATATATTTGTGCTCTTAGAGCTTATGTGCTTATGTGCTAGGACTTATGTGAAAAGCATGGAAGTTAAGCAATATATTTGTTCTAACGAGATGAAGGATAGATGTCAATACATTATTCAAACTATGGTTGACATTATCTCAGATTCTACATGTCAAATCTATGTGCTATGAACAAGAAATTTGATCTACATCTTGTCAATATTTTGATAATCATCGCCTCACATATTTAAATGTATGAAGTCGATCTACTCATAATATTGCATGTTCTATTCCCCATGATGGACATGAAAGATTAAACAGACAAATTCGATGACAAAATAACACGTTGGATCACAACTCACCCTTGTGATGAAAATGTTGTATTTGTGTCAACTTGTTTATTTTATGTGTTGATTCCATGCTATGTGTATTGGGATATGAAAGAAAAGAAAAGAACTTTATGTAAACATACAAACTACTCACGTAGTTAAATAGAATTCTTTTGAAATTGAATTCGGTATGGTATTACATAAAATACTAGGATACACATATAATAAACATAATAATATAGTTTCTCGTTCGAGAAACTACATACTTAACCTACCATACACTTTGGTAGTTAAAAGATTATCAATGTTGGTGCAACACATCGACCATATTCTACTCAATAATTCTTTGCTCTTGTATAATGGTATATATGTCCAATATGTGTAAAATATCCAAAAGGGATTAAAATACACATCAAATTAGGGTTGATGACTTGGACAACTCATTTGAGATCCTAATTATTTTCCTTGTAACATACCGAAAATAAAGTTGTCAATTCTAAAAATAAAAAATGATGATTAAGAATCTCTACACAACAAACTACAATGGAAGTATCATACATGGCTTGACAAGTCTTGGTGCATCCATTGATAATTTTAGAAACTAAATGTGTGTAACTCAATCATCCAATCCTAACTAAATCTCAACCATGCCATCCAAAATCACTCACATCCTTAAGGCATAATTGTCTTCCTAAAGGAATATCTTTCTTTCAAAATCAAATTTAGTTAAAACATTTAGGAATAAAAAGTACCAAAGAATTATTATCCAAGAGTCATTAGCCAATCTAGGATTCATACCTAACTCCTAATTCACCATTATAAAAGGTAGTTAGATGCACACATTATTATCATCACTCTTAGTGTTCAATGCTAACCTCCTCAAGAAAATGGCTACTGGATACTTCATTAAGTGCGTTAACAATGACAACTCCACCAATGCCTATGAACCCTTTAAAAATCGTGACTACCATAAAGGTCATCATTGTGACAAAAACATTCTTTGTGTGACAAACTTAAAACGACCCTTTATTCAATCTAAATGCTTCTTACTTGTCAAAAACCTTCCTTCTACAATCTACCCTCGTCACATTCAAGAGTTCTATGCTTGATACTACTTTGAAATACCCACACTAACTCTTCATTTTCATGTGTATGGTCATGGCTATGCTTGGGATCTAAGGAAGTTATGAAGGGTGTTAAATGTATCTTCTAAAGGAACCTTATTCTTTACTAAATCAACCGACACTAAAGCTTTCATGAAACTTAAGAACTATCACCCAAACTCATTTGCATGTGACCCCCCAGTCAATAGTATCATGATTAAAAAACTATCATGAGACCTGAGTTCCATTGTGAAGGCATCCCCTCAAAATCATGGGAGAAAAACCAACTTTACCCTTACTTAATAACATGGGCAGATGTGTTGTTGTCAAACGTATTTGTAGAGATTGAAGCTCAGGAAAGCTTGCCTATCATTGTTGACCACATGCTTTACTTCATCTAAACCAATACTCCCTTTAACTTTGCCTACTTCATAGCTAGAAGGTTGAGTGATTTAGACTACAGCAATGAGACACTTCCATATGCTACGATCATGACAACACTTTTTGAATACCTTAAGAACAATCATCCCAACGATGTCTCCCGAGTGATTAAAGTGGAAGAAGTGACTCCTATGTGCCCACCTTACACCATGGAATCTATTGAACTCTAAAATGTTGCACTAGAATAAAACCTTGCTTGTAAACTCTATGTAATTGGTGAATTCCACCAAAATATGCTTAAATGATTTGATTTACTTGCTTGAATAATTTGATTGTTTATATGCTTATTGCCCTAGCTTGCTCAATAAAAAGTAACTGATGTCATGATATAAAATGTTAAAATATGTATATGAATATATGCAACAATGTACAAAGTAACAATAATCAATGTTTGTACTAATCCATGTTTCCAAATGGTAAGCTAAACCATGTTTGACTTGAACATGTGTATATGTTTATTGCTTGTGTTGTCTTAGGTTTACTTGTTGCTAGTTGTAGCCAAGAAGACTCGAAGGTAATGCTCTTGACCTATGGATCCCTGCCTTAGAACAAGGGGAAGCAACGATCTAGGAGGAGAACATGTAAATACATCTACTCTCTACCTCCACAATGATATCATCCTTCAAGAGAAAGCTCAAGATCCCACCTTTTTGATTTGACAAAAGGGGGAGAAGGAAACCAAAGAGCTAGACCTTACAGGGGAGAAGATAAGATACTAAAAGCTCAGTGAAGACCACTATCAAGATTCACCAAATTACAAGGCCAAGATCAAGACGCAAGATACATCAACGACGCTCTTCATCTTTGCTATGTTTGTAATTTTAATTTGCTTTCGAAATTTTATTTGTCATCATCAAAAAGGGGGAGATTGTTGGTGCAACATTGACTAGGATCTCCTTTATGTTTTAATAATGACAAAAAACTTTCGCAACACTTAAAATAACAAACGATAACCAAAATCTAGAAAATCGAAACAATGACTCTGGCGCGTTGGTCACGCGTCAGTACGTGGCCAGCGCGCCACTCACGGCATCCATTTTTACCAATTTTGTTTTGTCGGCTTTCCTCTTACCCAAAACATATGGAAACTCCAATAAAGGTATGTACATGGTACTCGAGCATTTGGGAACACTCCAAATGTGGTTTAGACTTAGAGAGGAGCAAAAAAAATCCTCCTGTTTTTTAATAAAATGCCAACTTAATTCTTTTATCAAACGCCTCTAGCCAAGGCCGAAACTTCTTTCTAAGCATAGTATGAATATACTTTCAACATACCATCAAATGAAAGTATTCATTTGACCTTAATCCGGATTTACATTGTTCTTAATCATGTAACAGGTTTTACTCCCTTATTGGTCAAACCAAGTCAAATGTCACTTTGCATAAACGCGTCCTTTCCCGTTATGAGATATTCTTTACTTAAGATGCAAACTGTTGGAATTAGTTATCTAATAACCTATTATTACACATAATAATATACAAGCTAAGAAACGGAAATTAAACACATATAGCATATATAATCAACATAAATAAATAAAAAGAAGCCGCATACCTTTTAGCAAATAAGCTAACGAAGAAATGAATCTTAAACGAGAAGCACGTAACTTCAACTTGAGTTAACAAAGTAGGAAACCTCCACGTGCATCCACACTACACGTCTACCAATATTACCTGAATGCTAGTTCGCCGACTAATGATTACCTAATACCAAGTACAGTATATACTAAAGAAGGTCAAATCTTGGATACCCTTCGTGGGGCTTCCTTGAATCGACCAAATAGAGAAGAAAGAAAAGAATGGGATGTATGAATGATGCTTAGGGACCTTGTTTATATAGTGTTGGGATTAGGGCATCCTAAAACTAGATAACTAAGGGCCAAAGCCATCAAAAGCTCATCCCTTACTTTCCCCCTTGTTTGGCTGTCCCCTTCCACAAGCCCAACAGCCCCCAATGTTGACTTTTTGACTTAGTTTAATTATTATGTACATTACATATTAATTAAGGGACTTCAAGATAATTATTTGTAAACGAACTAATTAACGACGGTTAAGCATAATCGTCAGGAAATTAATATATATAATAAATATACACTTATATTATTATATATACTAATAGAGTAATATCTATGTGTATAAGTGTGTGACCCCTGTAGGCTCCCGTATTCATAGTCGTATAAATATCCATATCAACAGCTCCCTCTTGCGAAGGTCATAGTCATAGTAAATAACATATGTTGTCTACGCGAATGTTATAAAATAGATCTATTCGGGATTGACAATCCCCGTTCGGGTGATTAGCTATCACTGGGCAAACGAACGTTATAACATGTCGGATTACGATTGGTTGGGCCTACAGGGCCCACAATACTTACATATAAACTCTTACTGTTATATTAGTGCATCGGTTTCATGAACTTAGAGTAATTGTAATCATTGTTTTATACTCACATGGATATTTACTGTGCCTTGAATAAAGTGGCAATACATACTTGAAACATTTTGATGACATTAAATTGGTCATGCATTCTTTATAAATCTTTGGGATAAGATTGGTACTTTTGGTGACATAAAATGTGTCGTGCATTCTTTATAAATCTTTGGGATTTTTACATGGTACTGTGATGACACAGTGGACAAATACATTCATTTGAAACTTACATTCATATTTAAACTAACCTATGAACTCACCAACTTTATGTTGACCGTTTTAAGCATGTTTTTCTCAGGTGATATAGATACTTGGCTTACTTGAAGTGCATTGGAGTCTATACATTCAAGTTTTTCATGGTGATGCAATTATGAGACAAATGTTATATCAATTTTAAGGAAATCAACGAGATTATTTTTCAAACGACACATTTAGATGTCGTTCTCCTGTATCTAGCGTTGTGTATTATGAAGTAACTCCCCCGGACATACTTCCGCTACGACACGCATTTTTGGGGGTGTTACATTAACATTGACAAGGGTCTAGCAACATCATCAATGCTCCCAGAAATACATGAGTGCAATTTCGTTAAACTTCCCAGTATCAATTGTTTAACTTTATTCATCCTTTTATTTTAGATACGATGTTAAATATGGATATAGATCAAAGTTATTCCATAGTTTAACGATTTTGTTTCTCGTTTATGTATTGATCTAGATTAACAAATGTAAAAAGAATCATCTTAACTACACTTTGGGCATGACCATGCAAACATTTGATCAACCCAACGAGGGGCCCAGTAAGTATATAACTCACAAACACATGGAGGAACAAATTATATTTTAACTACAAGTGTTTTTCATATGCTTTATAACATTTCTAAAAGTAGCCTTTATAACTACCTTTTTAAGGATAACGGTTGACTAGAATTAAGAAAATGTAATCCACACAAGCAAAACATGCTTGCGTCTCAAGTTTAAGGACGAGTATAAACTCTACCATATGTGTAACTTACTTAATGAGGCCGATCTATAAAGTGATTCACACAAGGTGGGGTATCCAATATTCAACCACATTTAATAACATGTGAGTTTGGCAGACATATCTTTTTATATTCAACAGAATAAGGCCAATCACACACATTTGTCTTATCTCAACAATATTCCCATATTGTTAACCAAAAATGGATATAATTTTGAATGCAACAAGTCATTCATGTATTTAAACATGTAAATATAGGAAATAATTATTATAAAATGAAAACAATAATACCACGTATATTAATTCATTGAAAAATAACAATCGTTTAACATCCCTTTATCCAAATACTAACTAATACATCACATATCTACATGAGACTATGTTAGCCTCAATTATATTATAAATCTCGATCTTTATCTCATGTATGTTGTAATAGGCAAGAAGGGTAAATGGGCTCGTGAACGTAATCTAATCTTGTACTAGTTTTGGACAAAGGTCCATTGTAATCCTGAGCCCGGACCAAGAATAAAAAAACTGATTACGCTCCAAACTACACACACAAACAAGTATGTGTAATTAAGAGGCAAATACAATTATAGTATAGTAGTATACGTATTCCAAAAGATTTAAGAAGATTGCTTTTGACCAAAGCAATTCCTAAAACCTCCCGGGTCGTTTGTCCTCGGCGAAGTGTGAATAGACAATCGGTTTAGTTTGTGATCGCGCAAGTGAATAATTCAAAGATTTGATTTGTTTTCTTAATTCTACGCATAAAAACACGTAAAGCATGCAAAGAAAGTAAACGACTAAGCAATTAAACATGAAAGCGATAATGGGATTTAAAGTAAACGAGACAATTAAACAAGTATATCAAAATAAAGCCCTACGAACGTAGATTTAATTCCTAAACCTCCTAAATAATAAAAGAAAATTTTTGGAAAAAGAAAATTATTATTTTTGATTATTATTTAATTTTTTATGATTTTTTAAAGTTTTAAAACAAAATAAATGCACGAAAAATATTAAACTATGAATTAAAAAATTAAGAAAAATACAAAAAATAGCTGAGGAAGTAAAGTATGCAGGAAAAATAAAAACTCAAAATAAGCTCTAATGAATAAGCCAGGAAAAGCATATAAGTACTCGAAGTGCTTATATGAAAATTAGGCAAAAAAAGTGATAAAGGAATTGTTAGTGCACCTTAGGACGTAAAAGTCCCAAGGGCGCAGATGGTATGAGGTGTGAGTGTTAAGAGGTTGAGCCTGGGTAGAGGTCTTGGGTTCGAGCCTTGCTCACCCAAGACTTCCCTAGTCTCCCTTTTTTATATTGAAAAACTTTTTAAACAAACTTAAAGAACAACTTATAAGAAGCAATTTTTATAAAAGAAGCTTTTTATGAAAATCACTAAATAAGCTGGAAAAGAGCTTAAAAGGGTGAAAGGTTAGTCTTAAAGGATTTTTGAGCTTTTTTAACAAAACTTAAGAAACTAAAAAGCTTGAATAAGCTCAACCATGAACAAAATAAGCTACAAACACTTTAACCTAAGTCTAATAAGCAAATCAGAACAACTTTTAAGCAAAACAAGAAACCATAAGCTGAAAAAAACAAATAAGCATTTTTTAAGTATGCACAAAACTGTTTACCAAACAGACAACTAGGTAACTTTGAGCTTATTTTTAAGTCAACAAACAGATCCTTATGGCTTAGTGGCTTATACCACTAGAAAACATGTACTATAAGCTATCTAAATCAGCTCTCAAAAAGTATTTTGAAATTCAAAATGGATGAATGAAAAAGCTGCTTGTTCAATTTACTCTATTTTTGGATTTTGCAAATTTTTATGAAAAGACAAAGACTAGAAAGCATGCATAAAAACAGATGACTAAATAAGCTTTTAAATCCAAAATAAGCCCTAACTAATCTAGTTTGGCCTATGAACTAAGTGTGCAATCAATTTCAAAGGCTAACTCTAACTCTAACTAGCTTATTTTTTTGGATTAAAAATGGCCTTAAGGCTGTTTTTATTTGCTGATGCACTTGACACTTTTTATAATCAAATCTCAAAACAAACAATGCAGGCTTAAAGACCTAGTTTCTATACCTTTTAAACACCAAATCAAAGGCAAATTGATTAACAAAACCAGCTAGAACAAAATTAAGCTCAAGATGCTTATGAATCTGAGGTGTTAACCTCAGATACAAGTAATCAACTCAAAACCTATTAAAACTTGATTTTACCTAATAAAAACCTTAAATCCAAACCTTATAAACCTAAATATGAAATTTAAATTCAATTTTAAGAACCAAATGGCCTTTCACAGCACTAACTTGAGTTAGTGTTGTCTTGAACCAAACACCCCTTTAAATTGCTTAAATTCATATTTAGCTTATAAAACTAAAAGTTAAGGCTCAAAATAGCAATACCAGATAGTAGACAGCTTATCAAAGACCTATTAAGCATATTTATAAAAGACCAAATGAGCATATTTCATCAATCAAATAAGCAGGAATGATAAGCAAACAGATTATGCTAATATTTTTGGTTTTCTCAACTGTTTTATAACAAAAACTTATAAACTAAGATCTAAACTGATAATTGAACTAGATAAGCATCTAACAACTATAATAAGCAGTATTTAAAAACATTCTAAACAATTATAAGCGACAATAAGCAGTAAAAAGCTAAATTGCAAATTTAAGCTATAAAAGAGAAATTAAGAACTTACTAGAGCCTTTGCACAAACAAGGCTTATAAATTGCTCGAGGAGCTACTTCTACTAAGCTCATCCATTGTTAGCTTATCATCCATAATAAAGCTGAGGTAATTTGAGGGGATGATTTGAGAATCAATAAGCTCAGTTAAGCTTTGAGAGCTTAACTGAGTATATAGCTAGCTTATTAGTAAGATTTAAGAGCTTATTAGTTTGAAACAAAGCTTAATTGAACTTATAGAACATTAAGGTGAAAACATGAATTGAACATTAACAATAAGAAATTGAAATTTTATTGATTAACTGAATTGAGTACAAGCTTTTAAAAACATTACATTGAAAACTTTAAGCTAAACAAATACAATAAGCTAAAATATCTAAAATAAGCTAATTCTACACTAAGTCCTAGATGCCTCGTATGTGTGAGGAGCTCTTCAATTTATAGCCTTGAGATGAACCTTCTGCATAATGTGAAGGTTCTAGGCCTCTGGACGCTCCTTACTTCTTTAATCACAGCCTTCCATCCATAACCGCTTTCCAATCTATCAATTTGGACCGTTAGATGCTCTCCACGTCTCATCATCCAATCAAAATGTGTGGGATCGCCAACGTGTCATAAGTAATGTCAGATGCGTCAGAAGTGAGCTTCTAGAAGGAATTTAGATGCGTATGGACAGGGGGGAATTTACCCTGCGTTTAGTAATAGTGAAAAAGAGAGGGAAAGTGGGAACGGGATAAATAGTACAATTTGACTGTTTGACTCGTTGACCCGTCCAATTGAGGTTTTGACATGGGCTTATGTTTTCTTATTAAAAAGGGTTTTAGGCTAGGTAGAGGTTTTGGGCTAAGGTTTTATAAAGAAAAAGGGTTAACGAGTGTTAAGTTTAGGACTAATGGTGAAATTGTTTTGGTGAAATGATTTAACATTCAAGGACCTTTTGGTAATTTTGAGGGTTTAAACTTTGTCTTCACATGAGTTGACCAAGGTTGACTATGGTTGACTTTTGTTGACCTTTTGCTAATAAACACCCAGCTCTTGTGTACTCTTTTTGTTCTCGTGATCGTTTTTGTCCGATTTTTTGCTCTTTTCATGTGATTCTTGTAATATCCTTACCTACACATCATAAAAGACAAAATATACAATATACAAGCATAATATATTCATTTTTCATCTTTTAAGGGTTATTTTGATATAAAAACGGATATGTGATTTCTCACATATCAAAATTCCCCAAACTAAGTGATTGTCGTGTCCTCACGCAATGTTATATGCTCTAAAACCAAATACTCCAAAACCTCCCTAAACTAATCCTTTGAAAAGTAGCAAAGTCTTTTGTGGGAGAGTTAAGAAATCACAAGTTTTAAAACACCCTGTTTTCCCATTTTTCAATATTTTTCCATTTTTATGATTTTCATAATTTTCAACTTACAACTTATTCATGTGTGACATAATGTATTGCTTCCATTATTCATTGATAACTTTTAGGATCACTGAACACAAAGCACAAACAGTGTCCAAATGGATAAATTTATCGTCCCCGACTTTCACTTCTCCAAGCCAAGCTTAAAAACAAGATCATTGTAAAATACAAGTTATGATGCTAACACTACTCATAAAAGCTAATTGTGTATTACTTCTCCTCCCTTATTCCTAATTTTGTATCTTAAGATTTTATTTAATTCATATACCCGAAGGCTCTTTAAGTCTTTATTTTGATACTTATTAATTCCAAAAATAAAGCGGAACGGTTAAAAAAAACAATAATTAGTTCCTAGCCCTTTTCAAAAGATCAAATGTCATCAAAATTAAGTCCACATCGAGGCAACCAAAATTTGGCTTTTATTAGGCTACTTAGGTTCTATTCATGTCATATACCCTAAGGCTCTTTAAGACATAAATGGAACAATCTTATTTGCACCATATACCCTAAGGCTCTTTGTTGCGATTCTTGATTTGATGAGACAAAATAAATATAAGAATGAAACAAGAAGGACTAAATCTAGCATATTAGAATTCTACAAGGTGGTGGAGCACATGGAGAATTATTGAGGATTTAGTCAAAGATATCAAAAGATAAAGATGGAAGATCTCCTTATGAAGATATCAGAAGATCAAGTTTAATATTTAAAAGATTTATTTGTCTTATACTTATCTTCTTATGTAAGTCATGATCTTTCCCTATATAAAGAGATCATAGACATAGGTTTTAGACATCCATCCATAGAAAACTAGAGCTCTCCCAATGAGAGTCTAGATAGTTACATAGCATAGTCGACTGATTAAAGTCGAATAGTATACCATAGTTAGTTAGTAGCCCTAAATTATAGTTGGGGTAATAGGGAAAATCATCAAGAACGAAAACCTTGTGTTAACAACTGATTGTGTTCGTTATTATTCCGCGGCGTAGTTAGCATCATTGTGTACTATTTTTCCTAGATGGGCTAAACGATCTCAACACTCTTTAAGGTACAAAACAGACAAAATTAAGCAACAATATCCTTTTTCTTTTTTTTCCATCGACCCCTTAGGCTCTTAAGGAATGAATAAGGCTATAAATTCACTTATTAATTTTACTTACCCCATATACCGATAAGGCTCTTTAAGGGATAAGCCAAATATATATTTAATGTGATACATTATAGTATGCCAAATTATGTAGCCTATGTATACTTATCTTAATCACAAAGGAACTAAAGAAAACCGCTATGAACTAATTATTAACCAAAAAAACCGCACAACTCTATTTATTAAACAATTATATATAAAGGTGAAACAAGCTAATGGGAGAAAAAGCCACAATTAACACTTATGAGCTTTAAAGAAATCCAACTATTCCACGTTTAGCATCTAAACTTATATTCTACTCTATCATCTCTTGTTCTTCACAATTTAAAAATTCCTAATAAAGAAATTAGTGAATACTTAGCCAAATAGATCGATCTTTGCATATTTAAAATCAATTATGGGAACTTGCAAAATCTTGACTTTTTCAAGCTAGACTTGCTTTTTATAGCTCCTTGTATAAAAGATTAGCAAATTTCAATTTATTTAAAGTTAAGGAGAAAGCTAAGATATAAAATCGGTCGGGTCAAAATTTACTTATGTTCTCACCAACGGAAAGCCTACATTCGTGTCAAAACACTTATTATTTTTATCAACTATTTTTTAATTTTCATCATTTTTTTTATAAAACTGAACTTTTAAATTCTTATATAAAATTTTAAATTTTTTGCGGGAAAACGGGGTACGTGAGAACAACGAGCAAAAGTAGGTAAGATCATATCGAAGATATACCACCCCATACTAAAACTAAACATTGTCCTCAATGTTTCCTAGTCTAAGGCTCAAAACCCCATACTAGAACTCAAAGAGTCGAATGCATAATCCGAGCATGGAGAAAGTATCACAAAAATCTTAAGCCGTTTATTAAGTATGCTAAAAGATAGATGTTAGTCGATAATAATCTAGGATATCGGATTTCCCCAAACTAATGGCAAGCAAAGGCTAGGAAGCTCGAGTGGACCGGGACAAAACACCGAACACGAGAGTCTTCAAAAATTTTGGGTCAATCCTACAAACAATCACAAGCACAAACAACAAGAATTGGAAGAGTACAAGCCTCCTCACATCACATTAGAAATAATAAAGAAAAAGGATAAGTACGGGGTACCTCCCACGAAGCGCTTTATTTTTGGTAACCGAGTCACATAGCTTGACTCGATCCCCGCATTTAGTTGTCTATGGGGATGGTTTGGAGATCTGGGACAACCTTCGATGGTATGTCACCTCCAAAGTAATGCTTCACACGATGACCATTCACCTTAAAGTTTGGACCATCGGGTTGAGATAACTCGACGGTTCCATATGGAAAAACTTAGGTGATGGTGAAAGGTCCCAACCAACGGGTTTTAAGCTTTCCCGAGAATATCTTTAGACGAGAATTGAAGAGTAAAACTCGATCACCAACATTGAAAATGCGGTTTTTGATCTTAGAGTCGTGAAGCTTCTTCGTCCTCTCTTTATATATCAAAGAATTCTCGTATGCTTGATCACGAAGCTCATTAAGTTCATTAAGTTGAAGCTTCCGGTGATCACCCGCGGTTTTAAGATCAAAATTAGCATGTTTCAAGGCCTAATATGCCTTATGCTCTAACTCAATAGGTAGATGACAAGACTTTCTGTACACGAGCTTATAAGGAGTACAACCAATTGGTGTCTTGAAAGCGGTACAGAATGCCCATAAAGCGTCTTCTAACTTATCAGACCATGAGGTACGGTTTTCACCAACCGTCTTTTCAAGAATACGTTTCAAGCCACGATTTGAACCCTCCACTTGTCCACTCGTTTGTGGATGATAAACGGTAGCAAGATGATGAGTGACCTCATACTTAGACATTACTTTAGCAAATTTATCATTACAAAAATGAGTCCCACGATCGCTTATAATAGCTCGAGGAGTTCTAAACCGGGCAAAAAGAGATTTCAAAAATTTACTACAACTCGAGCATCATTAGTGGGGAGCGCCTTCGCTTCTACCCACTTTGATAAGTAGTCAATGGCTACGAGAATGTACTTATTCCCTCGTGAAGATGGGAATAGACCCATAAAATCGATACCTCATACATCAAAGATTTCATAAAATTGAATAGCGTTTTGAGGCATTTCATTTCTTTGTGAAATTTTGCCTTGACGTTGATACGTATCACAAGATTTGATCATAGCATGGGCATCTCGATATATGGTTGGCCAAAAGAAACCGGCATTAAATACTTTCTTAGCGGTGAAATTGGCACCATGATGGCCCCCTGTGGGTCCTTCATGACAAGCTTTGAGGATATCAAAAGCTTCTTGGCCATGCACACACCGTCGAATGATTTGATCCGCACAAATCCGAAATAAGTAGGGATCATCCCAAAAGTAATGTTTAACGTCCTTAAAGAATTTCTTCTTTTGTTGGGACGACATCCCTTTCACGATAAAATTCCCCGCATGGAAATTTGCAATGTTGGCAAACCATGGGGTACTTCTACTAGATATAACTCCAAGATTTTCTAAAGGAAAATTTTCATTTATGTCTTTATTTTCTAACACATCCTTATGAGGATTCTCAAGTCTAGATAAATGATCAGTCGCGAGATTCTCCGTTCCTTTTTTATCATGGATGATGATATCAAATTCTTGTAGGAGGAGAACCCACCGAAGCAATCTCGGCTTAGTATCTTGTTTACTAAGAAGGTATTTTAGAGCCTAGTGATCCGTATACACTATACTTTTGGATAAGACAAGATATGGCCTAAACTTTTCAAAAGCATAAACTACAGCAAGCATTTCTTTTTCCGTCGTAGTGTAATGAATTTGAGCTTCGGTCATTGTCTTACTAGCATAATGTATAGGCTGAAAATGCTTCGTCTTACGTTGTTCCAAAACTGCACCAATCGCAAAATCACTAGCATCACACATAAGTTTGAAAGGTAGGTTCTAATCGGGGACAACTAAGATCGGTGCTTCGGTAAGCTTCTTTTTAAGAGTCTCAAAAGAATCAATACAATCTTGAGAAAACACAAATGGTGCATCTTTCTCAAGAAGGTGAGTCATAGGTCTAGCAATCTTTGAAAAGTCTTGAATAAATCATCGGTAAAAACCGGCATGACCTAAGAAACTTCTAACACCTTTTACGGTAGCTTAGCGATAACATCGACTTTAGCTCGATCGACCTCAATCCCGGACTTTGATATTTTATGACCTAACACAATTCCTTCTTTACACATAAAATGGCACTTCTCCCAATTTAGAACTAAATTCGTGTCTTCACACCTTTTTAGCATTTTGTCTAAATTGGAGAGGCAAGAAGCAAAACTATCCCTAAATACCGAGAAATCATCCATGAAAACTTCCATAGTCTTTTTGATCATATCATGGAATATGGCCATCATACACCTTTGGAAAGTACCGGGAGCATTACACAAGCCAAATGGCATGCGACGGTAAGCGAAAGTTCCATAAGGGCATGTGAAAGTGGTTTTCTCTTGGTCTTGGGGATCTATTGGGATTTGAAAATATCCCAAAAATCCATCTAGAAAACAATAAAACTCATTTCCGGCTAATCTTTCTAACATTTGGTCCATAAATGGCAACGGAAAATGATCTTTACGAGTAGCTTCATTTAATTTCCTATAGTCAATACAAACTCTCCACCCGGTAACTAATCGTGTTGGAATCAATTCATTATCTTCATTAGCAACTACGGTTATACCACCTTTCTTGGGTACACAATGAATGGGGCTTACCCACGGACTATCAGAGATCGGGTAAATCATTCCGGCATCAAGGAGTTTGATAACTTCCTTTTTGATTACCTCATGAATTTTTGGGTTAACCCGTCTTTGACTTTGTACCGCGGGTTTATAATCTTCCTCCATCAAGATTTTGTGAGTGCAAAACCGAGGGTCAATACCCTTGATGTCGGTGATTTTCCAAGCAATGGCCCATTTATGTGATTTAAGCACCTTTAAGAGGGCTTCTTTTTCATCATCTTTTAAACTTTTTGCAATAATCACGGGTAAATTATTGGTTCCCTCTAAGTAAGCATATTCCAAATGAGATGGTAAAATCTTTTCATTCTAATTTCGGAGGCTCTTTAATTGAAGATTTTACCTTGGTCACTTCTACTTGCTTTAGGTCCATCGGAGGGAGTTGAAACGGGTCATTATTTAATAATCTTTCAATCAAGCAAATATCTCCCTCCGGATCAAAATCGGCATGATCAATTTCCGGTGAAATTGAATCATCTTTGAGATAAGCCTCGATCTCTTCCAAAATGAAGTCACTTCCCTCGAACGGTGTGAGAGAAAGATAAGAGTCAGAAATAATGGGCTCAAAAGTCGGGGTGAGATTGCCACCCATAGAATTATTAGAAAAACCAAGCACTTCTTGAGCATACTCCTCACAAGCAACGTCAATGACGTCAATTCGGTTTACCAACATATCATCATATGTAGAGGAGTATCTCATAGTTTGATTGAGATTAAAAGTTATGGCTTCGTCATTAACCCGAAGGGTTATTTCTTCTCCGTAAACATCAATTAAGGCACGGCCGGTCCTCAAGAAGGATCTCTCGAGAATGAGGGGAACCCGAGGATCGGCATCAAAATCAACAACAACAAAGTCGATAGGAAAGTGAAACTTCCCCACTTTGACGAAGACATCTTCGGCGACTCCCTTAGGACGAGTAATGGATCGATCTGATAGCTCGAGAGTCATCCGAGTAGGGGTAAGTTCGGGTAGGGATAGCTTCTTCCATATGGAAAGAGGCATAAGATTTATGCTAGCGCTAAGATCGGCCAAGGCGTGACATACATCCATTCCCGGGAAATCACATGGTATAAGAAACTTGCCAGGATCTCCAAGCTTTTCGGGAAGCTTTTAAAGGAGCATTGCCGAACAATTCTCATTCAATGGTATCTTAGCTAATTCAAACAACTTGTCCTTATTTGTAAGCAAACTTTTAAACGTAGAGGCAAGTTTTGGCATCAAAAGAAGAGCATCCGTGAAGCTAATGTCGAAGTGCAAATCTTGAAAGATTTGAAAGAACTTCTCCATTTGATTCGTAGCTTTTTCATGGAGCTTTAGATCATTAAGTCTAGAAGGATATGGAACATTAGGCTTAGGTAAAGTCTTCGAAACATCGGGTTCCGGAATAGGAATGGGGATAACCGAAGGTTGGATGTGAGCGGTACTTCCTTGGAAATTAGTTTTCTCCTTATCCGTTGTCTCCTCGGTTTCTCGTTCCACTACCTTTTTTTGAGAAGGATTAATAGGAATCGAGGGTCCCTCATAAGCAACACCACTTCGAGTAGTGATTGCTTTCATCTCACCCTTCGGGTTAGGAATAGTATTACTCAGAAGAGTACCCGAAGTTGAGGCTTAGTTTTAGAAGAAACTACCTAAAATACTCCTTATATCATTATTTAGATTCCTCCTAAGACTTTCCTCTTGCTTATTAAAATCACCCCTCAAAACATTAATTTGAGTTTGCATATTTCTCATCATTGACTCATTAGATTTCATGTAACTTGAAAACTCATTTGAAATCCCTTGTTGAAATTGATTATTAAGAGCTTGAAAATGTTGGTTTTGAAATCCTTGCTTTTGAAAATGTGGAGCATGATTAATTGGAGCTTGAATAGGTTGGTTTTGAAATCCTTGATTTTGAAAATTTGGAGCATGATTAATTGGGGCTTGAAATCCTTGATTACCATGAAAATTATTTCCCCGAATAAAATTATTCCCTTGATTTTGATTAAACCTATTTTGATTATTTTGCAACAGAGCAAAACCGGGTGGTGCCATTTGGTTGCTAGCACGGTTTGGAGGGGCAACTTGATTGTAAGTACCCGTTGCTGCACAAACACTAGATTGATTGCTATCGGTAGTAATACAATCATAATAAGCATGGGCATCACCACAAATCACACAAGATTCCTCAATCGCTTTAACCGTAGCGGGAGTGACAACTTTCTTATTAACAATCTCAACTAAGTTCGAAATTTGGTCCGCAAGCTTATCAATCCTATCATCCGTCTTACTAGAACTTTCCCTAGAAGTCGTATTCACCCTAGAAACATTTGATTTGTTTCGTGAATAACGAACTTCTGACTTATTCTCAATTATGTTTAAGGCCTCTCTAGTAGTTTTACTCAAAAGATTTCCACCCGCCACGGCATTTAAGGAGTCTTGATCATTCTCATTTAAACCATTATAGAAAGTATCAATTTGGGTTAACTCCATAAATCCGTGGTGGGGACATGCTCTAAGCATTTCCTTAAATCGTTCCTGTTAGATATTAGAAAAAGACTCGGTCACCCCGTGTATTTTACTGTTTATTATAGCTCGTAGTTTAATAGTTAATCGTATGATTTTCGGTTTTGAACCGGGTACTAATACCCTGTATTTTGTAAGAACTATAAATACCTCTTCCAACTTTGGAAGAGGTAGCTAGTCATTTATTCATTTTCCATTTTACACATAGAGTTTCTCTCACTAGAAAATATCTCTCCATGTGTTTCTCTCTCTAGAAACTAGCCGGGGCTGTGAAATATGATATCCTACAATTAGTATCAGAGCTTTGTGGTGATTTCGTGAGCTTGTGTGCATTCGGATCTTGATTAGATCGTGTTTTCTAGTTGCTTTTTGTGTTCTTGGTTCAAAAATCAAAACCCAGATTTTTGTGCTTAGATGTGTTTATGTTTATGTTTTTAAGCAAGATCTAGGCATAAGGTAACTAGTTGTGCAAGAAAAATCAAGGTACAACATCAAAAAGGGTGTGTTTTTGGTGATTTTGTTGGAAAAAGTCGTGTTTTGATCGAAGTTACCTTTCTGCTTGAAGGAAGCGAAATATGCAGGTATGAATGAAGCGGAATATGTTTCAAGCGAAATATGTTTGCCTCTAAGCGAAATATGACAGGTTGATTCCAAGCAAAATATGCACTCAAGCGGAATATGACATTATCAGGCGAAATATGTCTGTTAGTCTTCAAGCGAAATATGACAGATTATCCTAAGCGAAACATGTCATAAACTCTAAGCGAAATATGTTGAGTTTTTCCAAGCGAAATATGTCACTAAAATCTTAATTTTACTACGGTTTTCTTACTTTGTAAAATCCTGTGAAAGGTTTATTTCTCGGTTTCAGTTAAGATTAGTAAAATCACGTAGAATAATCACTTTAATCACATCTAAAACATATCTTTAACACAAGTCTCCTTTATCACTGATCGATCAAGACTGATATCATTTCACAACAAGTTCAAGATGTCTAATATGTCGGAAGATATCCAGTATGCCGGTTCCGATACACGCCCACCAATGCTTGACAGAACAGATTTTGACTCTTGGCAACAACGCATTCGTCTGTATTGTCTAGGAAAAGATAATGGAGAAAACATCATGAAATCGATTACTGAAGGTCCATTTCAAATGGGAATGTTCATACAAACTGTTGCTGAAGAAACTGAGGGTGCACTTCAACTTGGTCCAGAACGTGCTAGAGTCTTTACAGACCTTACAGCTGAAGAAAAGGAAAGGTATAAAGCTGACATTCGTGCTACGAATATCTTACTTCAAGGTATACCAAAAGACATCTACACACTCATCAACCACTATACTGACGCTAAAGACATTTGGGACAATGTGAAGATTATTCTGGAAGGTTCGATTTGATTATCTATTTCTACAGCTAAAGGCACATAAAACATATAAAGGAAACAACTAAGCATGTAATAAAATACGAAAATGATAACGGGAATTAAAAGAAACGCGTCTAAAAAGCAAGTATACTAATTTTAAGTCCTACGAGAGCAAATTTAATTCCTAAACCTAGAATATGATAAAAGAAAATTTTATAAAAAAGAAATTTATTTTTTGATTATTTACAAAAGAAATTTAATTCCAAAACACCCATCTTTGGCGCCGTTGCCTACGAAAGGGAATTAGTTAAAGATTCCCTCGTTTGAATTGTCGAACGTGATTTGGAGAAACCTGTCTTTTCGAAAGTTACGTCTTTTGAAAAAATAAAAAAATAATAAAAAATAAAAAAAATAAAAAGTAAAAAAATATTTTTCTTTTTCTTTTTACTATATGTAGAAGTTAATGGATAAATAAAAAAATACAAAAATATTTGCTCTTCTGATTTTATTGATTTTTTATTTTGTTCTCTTAAATACTAAAATACACAAGCAATTTAATTCTCTTACTAGAGAATTTGTGAATATCCATTAATAAGTTCACGAACTTAAGATTCAAAAAAAGTAACCGTCTTGTGTCACTTACGAAAAAGGCGCACCTCTTTAGTGAAATAAGCTATTAGGAGGGTTGTTCCACGGAACTACGACCCGAAGGGACAAACGTTTTACAGGAGATTTGCTCCACTCACGTCCCCTCTTAAATGACAAGCTCCACTTAGATGAGTTACCCTAACCTAAGTTTGTTGAATTATTCGTTGAAGACAAAAAATATATTTGTGTATATATTTTTCTCGATTTCCTCGTTGTTTTGGCATGTGCATAGCTCACTAGAAATTCCAATTTTCCAAATAATTCACCCGTAACCATTCCAAGACGTCGAAATAGAAGACGTGCTCCAAACGTAGTCGAACCCGAGCTTCGTACTATCGTTGAAGTTGCACCAATGGCGGAACGAACAATGGAAGAGCTACTCCAAGCACCACAAGGGTATGAGAAGCTATCGTTATACCATAACTTAATGCGGATCGATTTGAGATTAATACGAATTGCTACAATTGGTTCAAGCTAGCCCCGTTTCATAATTTTAGAGGAAAATCCCATACTCATATAACAATCTCAAAAAGGATTACCAAATCGACTTTGAGTTTAGAGATGTGCCGAAGATGTGATTAAACCTCATGATGTTTCCATATTCACGTCAGGGCCGCTAGACGTTGGTACGATAAAAACCTCCTAATCTTATCTGACTTGGGAGATCTCGTAACCCAATTCGTGAATCATTTTTTCCCTCACCTCGAAACCACATCACTTAAAGAATGACATCTCTCTTTATCGTTTTACCCAAAAAAATACGAGGAAACATTTAGTGAAGCATGGAACGATTTAAGGAAATGCTTAGAGCTGTCCACCTCCACATTTACGGAGTTAACCCAAATAGATCTTCTTTCTATAATGGTTTTAAATGATAACGAACAAGACTCCTTAAATGCCGCGGCGTGTGAAATTTTCTTTTGAGTAAGACTACTAGAGAGGCTTTGAACATAATTGAGATAAATCAAAAGTTCTTATTCACAGAAATAAATCGAAATGTTTCTAGATGAATACACTTCTAGGAGAAAGTTCTTGGTAATATGGATGAGAGACATTGATAAGCTTGCGGACCAATTTCGACCTTAGTTGAGATTGTTTCTAAGAAAGTTGTCACTCCTGCTACGGTTAACGCGGTTGAGGATCTTGTGTTACTTGTGGTAGTGCTCATGCTTGGTATAATTGTCCTAATACAGATAGCAATCAATCTAGTATTTGTGCGGCAACGGGTACTTATAATCAAGTGGCTCCTCTAAACCGTGTTAGCAACCACATGGCACCACCTCACGGTTTTTGCTCGGGTAAAATAATGTCCAAATAGGTATAAACTACAATCAAGGTCAAGGGAATAATTTTAATCGGGGAAATAATTTACATGGAAATCAAGGTTTTCAAGTTCCAATTAATCATGCTCCAAATTTTCAAAATCAAGGATTTCAAAACCAACCTTTTCAAGTTCCTAATAATCAAGTTCAACAAGGAGTTCCAAATGAGTTTTCAAATTATATGAAATCTAATGATCAAATGATGAGAAACATGAAAAATCAAATCAACTCCTTGAAAGGAGACTTTACGAATTAAATTCAAAATACAATGAAGACTCAACAAACCGTCTTGATGAATCAAACAAAATGCTTTTCAGAAATAATTTTGCAAAATATGTTAAGTGGATTTCCAAAACCAAGCCTCAACTTTGGGTACTCTTCCGAGTAATACTATTCCTAACCCGAAGGGTGAGATGAAAGCAATCACTACTCGAAGTGGTGTTGCTTATGAGGGACCTTCGATTCCTACTAATCCTTCTCCCAAAAAGGTAGTAGAACGAGAAACCGAGGAGACAACGGATAAGGAGCAAACTAATTTTCTAAGGAAGTACCGCTCACACTAACCATCCGGATTGTCCCATTCCTATTCCGGAACCCGATGTTCCGAAGACTTTACTAAGCATAAATAATTCCATATCCTTCGAGACTTAATGATCAAAAGTTCTGTGAAAAAGCTTTGAATCAAATGGATAAGATCTTTCAAATCTTTCAAGATTTGCGCTTCTACATTAGCTTCGCGGACGCTTTACTTTTGATGCCAAGATTTGCCCCTACGATTAAGAATTTGCTCATGAATAAGGAAAAGTTGTTTGAATTAGCTAAGATACCGTTGAATGAGAATTGTTCGGTGATGCTCCTTAAAAAGCTTCCCAAAAAGCTTGGAGATCCCAGCAAGTTTCTTATACCATGTGATTTCCCAGGAATGGATGTATGTTACGCCTTGGCCGATCTTGGCGCGAGCATAAATCTTATGCCTCTTTCCATTTGGAAAAAGCTTTCCCTACCCAAAGTTACCCCCACATGAATGACTTTAGAGTTAGCGGATCGATCCATTACTCGTCCTAAAGAACTCACCGAAGACGTCTTTATCAAAGTGGGAAAATTTCACTTTCCTACCGACTTTGTTGTTGTTGATTTTGAAGCCGATCCTCTGGTTCCTCTCATTCTTGGGAGATGCAATTGTAAGGACTTGGTCGTCCCTTAATGATGATGTCGAAGGAGATCTCATCTTAAGGAATGGGGATGAACGATTAATTTTTCATGCCGATAAGCATCCTCAAAAGCATGCAAACGAGTCAATTAAAATGATTAATTTCATTGATGTCTCATGCAAGGATAGTTTTGGAGAAGTATTAAAATTAAAAAAATCAAATCATTTCTTGAGTGGCAGTACCGCTCCGCTTTCTGATTCTCGTCCTAGTCTTATATTTTTTGAGACTAGCGATTATCTTCTTGAGGAGTTTACCGATGAACTCGCTCTTATTGACCCATTTCCACCGGGAAATGAGGATGTTGATTTTGAAGCCGATCTTAGAGAAATTGAATTGTTGCTTAACCGTGATCCGTCAACAAACTAATACACCTAAGATTAACGTTAGATCTAATCCCGAGAGGTTACACTAACACGAACCTCTCTAGTTTGATTACCTCCGACCGAGGGATATGACGAATCATTCTTAAGAAGATGTTCAAGAATAAAGATTTCAAATGTTATTTGAACACTCATTTGAATTTGATCTCAATTACAGCTCTAGTGACATTAATCCTCTTATAAATGAGATATAAGAGATGCGAGAGGAGACTCTAATGGTTTCTAATTTGATGATCCAGTTTTCTTATCACACTCTTTTCGATTAGGATGAGTGTTCGAACCCAGGAGGCAAAATTAATAAGATCGATGCATTATATGGACTGCCTTATAATGACTCGGAGGGAGACGTTCTGAGATTTGCATAACACCATCCATAATCTCTTCCCCGCGGTGTTTTTAGATCATGACCCAAGAAGCTTAAAGGATGAACCTGATAATGATGATTTGATGACCGATGACAAAGTTTTCGACCCCAGGGTTATGGAGAAATTTTTTTTCCATCATATTTGAGATTATCCTCTAAGGATCGCCATTATCTTTTCTTCATAATTGTTTTCTCCTTCGAGTGAGGACACCATTTTGACCTTGGCATCTAAACTTTTCCATTTTTCTTCTCTTGAGCCGGTGGCATTTGAAAGTCAAATGGAACTTTGCTCTTCCACTTGTTTTCATCCCCATGGACCACTAAATGCGGGGATCGAGTCAAGCTATGTGACTCGGTTACCAAAAACAAAGCGCTTCGTGGGAGGCACCCCATGCTTATCTTTCTCATTCTATTTCTAATGTGATTTAGAGGCTTGTACTCTTCCGATTACTTGTTGTTTGTGCTTGTGATTGTTTGTAAGAATTGGGCCCAAAAATTTAAGACTCTCGTGTTCGGATTTTTTGTCCCGTCCACTCGAGCTTCCTAAGCTTTTTGCTTGCCATTAGTTGGGGAAATCCAATATCCTAAGATTAATATCGACTAAACATCTACTTGTAGCATACTTTCATAACGACTTAAGATTTATTTTGATACTTTCTGCCATACTCAATATGCATTCGACTTTTTTGAGTCAATGAGTGGTGGTTTTGAGCCTTAGAAGACTAGAAACATTGAGACAATGTTTAAGATTTAGTATGGGTGGTATATCTTTGATATGATCTTACCTACTTTTGCTCGTTGTTCTCACGTACCCTATTTTCCCGCAAAAATTTTAAAATTTTATATATGTAAAAATTTAAATGTTCATGTTCATGTTAAAAAAAATGAAAAAATGATGAAAAATATAAATTAGTTGATAAATAATAAGTGTTTTGACACGAATGTAGGCTTTTCGTTGGTGAGAACAAAGTAAATTTGACCACCACCCGCCCGTTTTATATCTTACTTTCTCCTTAACGCGTAAATGAAAAATAAATTGCTAACTTTTTTTCAAGGAGCTAAAAAAAGCAATCTGGCTTGAAAAAGTCAAGAATTAGCAAGTTCCCATAATTGATTTAAATATGCAAAGATCCGATTTACTAGGCTAAGCATTCACGACTTTCTTCTAGAAAATTTTAAATAGAAAAAAACAAGAGATGATAAGTAGAATAACTGAGTTTTGATGCTAGAAACGTAGATAGTTGGATTCTTTAGAGCTCATGAAGTGTTTAATGTGGCTTTTTCTCCCATTAGCTTGTTTCACCTTTATATATCAATTGTTTAATAAATAGAGTTGTGTTGTTATTTGGTTAATAATTAGTTTCAAAGAAGTTTTCCTTAGTTCTTTTGTGATTAAAGATGATACACATTCAAAATACTTTAATTTGGCCATACTATATGTAATCACATTAATAAATACTGATGACTAATCCCTTAAAGAGCCTTAGGGTATATGGGGTAAGTCAAACTTAATAAGTGAAATTAATAGCCTGTAATTCCATTCCTTAAAGAGCCTTAGGGTATATGGAATGGATATTGTTGCTTAATTTTTGTTTTGTTTGTACCTTAAAGAGCCTTAGGATATATGGTGCAAATAAAATTGGTTCATTTATGTCTTAAAGAGCCTTAGGATATATGACATGAATGGTGCCATGCTTAAGTAACCTAATAAAAGCCAAATTTTGGTTGCCTCGATGTGGACTTAATTTTAATGACATTTGATCTTTTGAAAAGGGCTAGGAACTAATTATTGCGTTTTTAACCGTTACGCTTTATTTTAATAAAATATCGGAAATAAAGACATAAAAGAGCCTCGAGTATATGACTTAAATAAAATATTGAATACAAAATATGAATAAGTGAGTAAAAGAAATACACAATTAGCTTTTATAGTATGTTAGCATCAAAATTGATATTTTTACAATGACTTGTTTTTAAGCTTGGCTTGGAGAGGTGAAAGTCGGGGATGATAAATTTATCCATTTAGACACTTTTTGTGCTTTTTATTCCGTGATCCTAAAAGTTATCAATGAATAATGAGAGCAATACATTATGTCACACATGAATAAGTTGTAAGATGTAAATTATGAAAATCATAAAAATGGAAAAATGTTGAAAAAATGGGAAAATGGGGTGTTTTAAAACTTGTGATTTCTTAACTTTCCCCAGAAAAGACTTTGCTACTTTTCACGGCCCCCATAAAGGTGACGGCCCCCAGATATATTAGGGGGCCGCCCAGATATATATGGGACCGCCACCAGTGACCAAAAATACATTTTTTGTATAAAAACATTTGGTAACTTATTGTAGGGATGTAGGACTTCAGGGAGTTGTTCTAGCACATAAAACACGTGTTTTAGACATCATTTTTACTCATAGGGCTTACAAAGACGTATCTTAACACTTCTAAGCTTTTTGAGAATATTTTCATTCAAGCTAGTATACGAGGTATATTTAACAACAAAACTAGTACGAATCAAGCAACAAAACACATTTCATAATTAATCCCCCTTCATGGGTAATTTGATACATGGATCGTACTCTATTTTAAAAACCATTTGTTTTGAAAACTAGGGCGACATGGCTCTGATACCAATTGTGGAAACCGTAGAGGGGGGTGAATATGTTTTCATTTAAAAACTTCAAATCTTTAGTATCAAAACGCCAATCAAGTTAGACGTAATATGAGAAGTGTCGATAATAGGTTTTACAACAACTAGCACATATCTTAATAATACAAACTCAACCACAATATTAACTATGAAGTGGTATGAAGAATACTAGTAATCTTAAGATCAAACCAAGAACAAGAGTGAGATGTGGGTTGTGATGTTAGAGAGATATGGGATGGAAAATGGATGAATTGTATAAAATGAGATATGGAAAAATGGAACAACCAACCCTCTTCAAGACTAGGAGAGGGTCTATATATATCCTAACATTGGCCGGCCATGGTCCACAACCACTGACAGCTAGAATGGTCTCCCATCGGGCTTGGGGCCGTACTAGATTACAATCTAAATATTATACTAACTACAATCTAAGACCTGTACAACTTGGAAGTTGAACCGACACTTTTTCGTGTTTCCAACAATCTCTCCCCTTAGGGAGGTCACACTCTAACGTCCAATTTTAAAGAACTTTAAACCTAGCAATACGATGCTTATCTTAGTCTTTAGCTCGTACTCTTGACTATTCTCTTGAGAATATGTTGTAAGTGAACATTGACATTCTTGATGAGCTTGTTCCTTGATCTTGTATTTGACATTGTGATTCTTGAGCATCTTGAGATCACAACCAAGCACAATCTCTTTGCCATCTTGTAATTTACCCCATACTTATTGACTTGCAACTTCTGGACCGACATGCTCATGACCTTTTCTTAATTTGTTGATTTGGAAAGCCTTTAATTTTCATTTCTTGAAATTCTTTAACTTTAACACTTTCGTCACTTCGAGAAAGATGTGTAGGGTATCATAGTAGCGGAAGTCTTGAAACTATGTACTTGAGCTTTCAAGATGTCTTATGTTTGTCGGTCGGCAGTAATGAGCATAGTGGCCTTCATAGATCTTCTGTAAGCTAGCTGGAATCAGGGACCATCCATCCACCGATTTAAATAGCCTGCATAAAACAGTTAGCATTAAAGCAGGGGCCGAATATGGCTTTGTCATACGCACATGTTTGGGTTGGAGAAACCTTCCGATCCGTGAGGGATCGACCTTTGATCATATTGATTTCAATTTAAGAATAATCTTCTTGGACGACAGATTATCCAGCTGAGTAGTATTGAATCATTCTAACACATAAGTATTAGATTCATCGTACTCAGCATGTTCTCATTATCGGAACGTCTCAAAGCAGACAGCACGATAAGATAGTGAACCATGAGTTACAATCTCACCGATTGATATAGAAAATTGATTTGAAGAATCAATCGGTTAAATCACTTACAAAATTGTTTTTGTGACACACCGAGAGTAGTTATCATTCATAAACTCATTAACAACCGTTGATCATATTCCTGGAACAAGTTTGATTCTTATAGAATCGCACCATCGTTTCTTTCCAGTTGTCACAAGTTTGATTCATAAAGAATCGCACAAGTTACCTACCATGAGCTTGTTTGATGTTGACTCAAGCAGGATTTCCATCTTCATTGTGAATGAATTCACTCTGATGTTCTGGCAAAATCACAAGGATAATGCGAATGACTTTAAATGTATCTAGTAATTCCACATTGTGTGACTTAACAGAGTAGAAGTTTGACAAGTGTCCTAAAGTGATTTATGGATGATCTCTCTTGGCTCTAGACCTCAATAGAGGCACTTTGATTTTAAGTGATCGGAGCTGGATCTATTGCCACCATTTCCAATATCAAACTAACTCGGAGTGATAAGTCACTAGAAAAGAGTGTATCTCCGTGAGTTTTTGAAACAAAGTCTTTCTGACTTTTAGTAGCTGGAGGTGTATGTGCATAGCGTCACTGGGTCACATGATTGTCTCAATGTCAAACAAGTAAAAAGGAAACACCTAGAGTGTTTCTGACAGCATATGAATTGACGCCGGTTTCTGCCAAGAGTATGGAGGGCCTTCTTTAATTTCACCCCTTTATCCATATATTTCTTTATTCTTCAACCCCTTCAATGCTACGAGACGTCAACTAACAACCTTGTTGTTTGTTCCATGTTATCGCTCCATCTCAGTCGGCATTATTCATCCGTCTTCTCACTTTTTCTCTCCTTTTTTTAATCACACCTAAGACTTCTACACTAATTTAGTGGATATCCCTAGGTAGATCCTCACTTCTGGCTGATCATGGGATTCTAAAAACCTAAGCCAAACCGCCTTATACTACATAAATTTAAGAACTGGTCGGTTCTTTTGGTATTCTCATCACGATCCTTCCAAAAACATTGAAACTTCAATCAAAGTGTTTGATCATATAATATCAAAAATTTACACTTTGAGAGTTTTTTCTATCACAAAAGCTCCCCTTAACATGGTGCATCTAATCGTATTACATGCTATCTATGGAGTGCAATGAGTCCATTATATTTGATCAACTTACTGTCAATATACATTAGAAGTCCAGTTAATCACATTTTTCTCTCCCCTTTATCCAAAAATGTTTAATCCCTTGATATTTATAGATATCAATTGATAACCGCTAGGGACTAAATGAGATATGCAGCAGATTGGAACATTTATTGCTCTGCCCCTTTCAACTTTAAAGGTTTATAAGATGATGCTGAGATACAATTATTTGAAAATTTTGATTACCTAAGAATTCTTGAAAAAATCTGTTTTGACTCGAGCACATCTATTTTTCACCAAAAAGTCCTACACTAATAATGAACAATTCACAAGATAAAAGTATATACGAGGATTGGCCCTTTTTAAGATGAAACAACTATGATAAATCAATGGTCCTTTGTAGTAGCCGTAGGTCACCCCCGTATGGTCTTCCACCGACAAATCTCTCTAAACTCCTCATTATCCTCCTTGTCTTAGCCTATTTCAATCGCCTGGATCATAGCTCTGCATTTGCATTGATCACGTTGGCTCAAAAGAAGTCATTGCAATACACATTTCTAATTCCCTTGAGGCGATCATTTTAGAGCAGCCCCGATACACACTAGAGAACCATCGCTGACTTGTGTAGGTCATCAATGCGCATCAATCGTTCTTCTTGTCTTTGTTCTCGTAATGAATCACTCTTGATCGGAAAGTATGGTGTTAAGCGTCTTTGTCTTCTCAGATTGGATGCTGTAACTGTCAAGGACTTATGAGGTTGAGTTTCTTCTGATAGCTTTCAACACCCAAATGTAGATCTTCCACACGCCTCTACTGGATGACAACGCTCTTGTGACATTCTTAAGGAACATAAATGCATACGTTCTTCAACTTGAGATTGTCACTTTTCATTGCCGAGAAGAAGCAGCATATCTTCAATGTCTTGATCCATAGACTTGAAGTTCCCTTCATTGAACTTTGTAAAGAACGTTCCGTCAACCCGCGTAAGGTAATCCCAGTCAAGAGCTTATAGTTTTTTGCCATTCACAATTTCCACCTTAGTGACAGCAATAATCCGTCTTTTGAGAGACGATGTAGTCACGAGCTGGTTCCCGTTGAGGTCGGCAAATGCCATAGAACCTGTCTTCGCTTTTATGCCCCAATGTGAGATTCCCCAGAGGGCATATTTGTCGATTGACTATCATTTGACTCCACATTGAGTTGGGCACTAAGTCTTCTATCCATTTGATATGCCCGTAAATCTGCGAGTCCGTATCTTCGTAACGAAGTAGAGGAGTACTTGCGCTTGATGACTATCACAGCACCACGTAGGTATCTCAAAGTCGTTATTGATATAAGTAATAGAAACGGTAATAACATGATGACCTTGAAATTTGGAACTACACAGGTAGTGGTTGTCGCAGATCATAGGGGTATTGGCGTCCTCAGGGTTGATCCAAGTCTAATTTTCGGTTAGTGGCTTTGTAGACTTCTTACAAAAATATCAAGTTCAGTCAAACTCTTGCATGTGCCTTTCATCAGACTCAAATGTTGGACCTGCTAGTCAAACAGGTATTAGAGTTTTGAACATTACCGGTTCAACGCAAAAGCGTAGAAGTCAAATGTTTAGTCGGTTATTCATCGAATGACTCCGAGGGTCTTGTTCTTTATGCCAGATTGCATAGGCCAAGGTTGACATATTCAAGAAACAGCAGGAACAGACTTATTCCATGCATGATCAGGAGAAGGTAGTCGTGTAGGTTGTTGAAACCAGTCAGGAAGATGTTGGACCTCTTCTTCTGCTTGTTCATCATGGACACCTGTTTCAAACTCCTGGTGTGCAGGTGCTTCAAAGACATCTGTAGTTTGCATAGTTTCCTCTACCGGAGCAGATTGGCTAGCAGATTTCTTTGAGTCTTAGATCCTGTAGTGGAAGTCTTCCACTATCGTGGTTGTCGTTTCACTTGGAGACACATGGGTAGAAAAGCGGTTCTTTTCCTGACCTTCTTCTTTGGCCCCCGTCTGTTCCAGTCGGAGGGTTCTTGATCATCATCTGCACCGTCATCATAGGTCTTTTTTAATTAGTGACCTTATCACCATATGTATCTAACAAGATTTGTTCGGCTTCATAATACGCATGACAACTAATGCCTTGTAGAAGCGCCTTTGAATGTCTACCTGTTGATAGAGTTGTTAGCTTCCATCTGTCAATTAAGAATCTTTTTCAGCTCAAGTTCTAAAGATTCGCATCTACAAAGTCAAATGATACGTGTTGGCTTCCATTGATGATCTGTACCAGAACCTCAGACTTCCGAGTTGATCGATACAAACTTCTCAATTTTTGAGATAATTTTTGAGACTTCCTTTTTTTGTACTTGTTTCTTGATAATTTTCTTCATTCCTTCATTCGATGAATCAAAGGAATTGTTGATTTGCAGTATTAACTCTTCTCGAATTCTGACATAACTTCAATTGACTGCAACGTTCAACTGCTTCCTGCATTTATTTGCTAGAATTGATCAAACGAAGCCAGGAATGTAGGAGAGCACTTCAAGCATATTGATTTGTTTATCTGAGTTCCGAGAAGTTGTCTTCTAATGCTTTCAGTCTATAATCAAAGCCAAACAACGAGGCAAAGTTAGGAAGATTTTGTAGCGAGGAGCTTGTTGAGTAGCCGGTGTTTAGGATTGGTGTTGTTGAATTGAATGATGATAGATTTCGTGTTGGAGGGCGATTGGTTGGTGCAGTGAAGGATGGCTCCACAATGGCAGTTACAGGAGTATCAATTAGAGAGGTGGCTTCAGCATGTTGTTCAAAAATATCATCAACACCGGTATCTTGATTTGGATTCAGCATGTTGGAGACGAAGCCAGATGATACAGACGAGCTCTGTTGTTGACCATCAGGATTTACCGGAGTTAGGGTCACATGAGTGTCTTCAATTTCCTGGGTTGCTTGAACCTGGGGCAATATAACATCTGTCATTACATCATCTCTTCCATCAAGATTGGTATTGGTATCTTCGACTGCCTCATTTCCTTGATCCTCTTCATATGTAGCATCTTCATCCGACTTTGCTCCTTCAACATTCGTTCCTTCAATTTCATTGTTACTGTCTTCTTCATCTGATGATGAGATATGAGAGGGTGTGTGAATTGTAGGATCGAAAGAATCATCTTCATCAGTTTCCTCTTCATGTATTATTTCATCATCATGAGTTGTGAGCTTTGGATGGATAAAATCATCACCATCATCTTCAGATTCAGACTGTTCTTCATCATCATCATCTTGAGCGTTCTCATCAGCGCCATGTACATCATCATCTTCATCATCCTGTGTAGTCTCATTAACGTCATATTTATCTTCATCTTCATCATCTTGAGCTTTCTCATTGTCTTGATCATCGTCACTTGATTTCCAGGAGATATCATCCTCTGAGTCATAATCAGGTGCATCGGGAACCCCTGGTGTAACACCAGTTCCTTCATCTGCACCAGAACCACTGGCATGAGAGCTGTGAGTTTCTTTACGGCTTCTTTTTGTGATTATCTTGAGTTGCTCAGCCTCTGTCAAAACCGCCTCAGAGATAGTCTCCAACTCTGTAGTCTTCTGCTTTCCTTTTCCAGACTTCTTTTCTTTCTTTTCTTTGGGGGCAGTGGGAGGCTTCTGTTTAGTGGTTGTATCTGTATCAGCTTTCTTCTTACTTCCTTTTGTCTTTGGAGGAATTGTTCCTGAAGCAATAGCATAATACTCTTTGTATGATTCAGAGTTGCGGATGTCCTCGTTGGTTAATGCTACTGGCAAGATAGTCCCGTACTTACTGAGTTTCTTCATTCCTTAGATGGTCATTGACTGTTCTGAACATTAGGTCATTCTCTGGGCATTAGTGCCTATTGACTTGTTTCTTGAGGGGAATGAGGGTTTCTTTATCCAATGACAAAATTTACAACTAACTTGGCTGAACGAGGATAAGTACATGCATTGCCCTTCTTCGTATTTTTGTTCTCAATCTAGAAAATGAAGTCCTCCCACAGAAGATATGCATAATCAACATTCTTCTTATTGTACATACCCCACAAGATTTGAGCTTGAGAAAGACGAAGACTGTCATAGGATGGTTTACCACTGAGACATTTGTTGATGATAGCAGAACAAAATGATCTCCAGGGTTGATGCAGTTTATTGACATTAACGTCAGTGATCTTCCTTATATCTCCAGAGTGACCAAGACTAGCTAGAAAGGCGAGAATCTCCTTCTCAAGAGGTGGGTCTTCAAACTTCTTATTACCGACTTTAGGGCAAATTTGCAAGAATGTCTTGAATTGATCTAAGACCTGGAATGTGCTTATTATTAGTCATCTTGAATTCTTTTTTTTTATGTTCGAATCGATTTTTGAACATAAGCAGAGGCCCAAAATTCTTGCATATGATTCTGGTGCATCAGCAGTGAGCTTGGAATGCCTTTTGTAGAATGGAGTGAGTTTTAACACATCGTAGACCACTTGAAGGGTTTTGCTCCTTTTGATGTGACATCGAGCCTTAAGCGAAGATTTTGATTTATAATTTAAGTCGGTCTGCAGAGCACCGAGGCATCCATTCCAAAGCATCTGATCCGCTATGAGATTTCCATGTGTCTGTTTTAAGAAAGAGTGATAGTTGCAGGTTTTTAAGAAGACCCAATCATTCATTCATGAGAACCCTTTATGACTTTTTAGGCACTTTTGTAAGATCAATCAACTTAGATAAACAAATAGGTATGTGACACAGGGCCACATATCCTATCTACTAAGTGGAATGTAGTTAACCTTGGTGTTGTCTAGCTTTTACTGTTCTATTTTAATCTAGGATGATTTGTTTTAATTTATCTTAATTAGAGAAAATCTGATATTTTAGTGTGTTATGTCGAAAAAAATTGCGGTAAGTTGTTGATTTACTTTCTCTCGTTCGGTCCTCTAAGAAACACCTTGATCGGGTTTCCATTCTTATTTCTCGTTCGGGTCCATTATACTTAGTTCATCTCGTTCGGGCCTCAATAGACGTTCACTCGTTCGAATCATTACTAGCTTCACTCTGTTCGTCCTCATCAGTTTCCACTCGTTCGGATCCTTTTAGACTTTCAATTCGTCGGTTCCCATTCTAGATTCACTCGTTCGTCCGCATTAGGACACACTCGTTCGGTCCTCACGATGATTTTGCTCATCGATCCTATCTGACTTTCACTCGTTTTCGGTCCATACTGGATTCACTCGTTCGGTCCTCATTAGGACACACTCGTTCGGTCCTCACTATGATGTTGCTCTATTCGATCCTTACTAGATCTTTCACTCGTCGCGGTCGTACTTTTCAAAGCACGCGTTAGGACTCCCCGTTTCATTGGACACTGATCAGGTCCATATTTTGAATCAACTCGTGCGGATCCCTTTTTACTGACACGCGACGGTCCTGTATGAATCACTCGATCGTTTCTTCTACAGCACGCGTACGATCCTTATTTTCAAATTTTTTTAAATTTCGCGATCGATTTCATTATAACTACCCACTCGGTCGGTTTCTTATATCATTATGCTCGTTCGATTCATGTTCTATTTTTTATTGTTCGGTTTTTCTTAATGATTTTCTAGATCGACTCAACAGTTAACTTCTTATTTATAGCTATCCATTAAACTATGCTATAACAATCTTTCATAAAACATATAACTTTATGCTTATTTCTTTATGTATTCGAGCCACAAAATAGTCAAGAACAGATTAAAAACACTGACGAATAATAAAACTTAAACTATCCTATACATATATTACACCTAATAATAAAAAGCCCCATATCATTTGGATCGAGATTTAACCACACCATTTTGATTTATGAACCCGAATTTAATAATTAGGCAATTTTTGATCAATAATGGCGAAATATACAATTCTTTTGGGGTATTTCGAGTTCATTAGGTGATGATGATCCACGATTTAAAGTTATACCTTCGAGATGAAACGGAGTGATTAGTTAGTTTGATGTGATTGAGTGGAAAGTGTTCGTTAATTTTCTTGTGTGTGTGTTTGAGTGGTGTGTAGATTTTGTAGTGGAATAGTGCCCCCCCCCCCCCCCCCCCCCCGATAAGGGACGGGTGGGGGGCTGGTATTGTTATAAACCAATTTTAAATTCTGACTAATTTGGCCCCTCATCTTAACACTACGTTGTTATACTTCTATATTAGGTTTTATAGGTATAGTCAATTAAACAAATAGCACACATGGTCCTTAATGTTTGATATCTCATTACTATAGACATATTTAGCAAATACACCCTAAAGGCATAAAATAAGTTATACACATAATGCACATATCGAGTTAACTTAAGTTATCTTGCTATCATGAAGTATTACGGGTTTGCGTTTGAAAATATTTTTCCCCTTTTGACAGCTCATTTGATCATGACAAGAAATTTGACATTCGCTCCCTCTCATACAAGACATGTTTTTTATTTAAAGGAGCTGTAGACATTGTTTGAGAAGTAAATGTATCTTGAAATTATTTTCAGATGATGGAATGGATTTTGTATGTGGACAAAACAACAAAACTCTCAATATATATATAAGATTTCTCTTATTTATTCACATAGATGCATTGAAATGTACACTTAGGATATAGGAAGCTCGGGTGTAATGCAAAGTAATCACAAGCCTGCATGGTCATAAAGAGACCTTGCCCGAGAATAAATTCCCGTTGTTAGGGAAAACAACTGTTCTTTAAGACGTAAGGTTTTCCTCAAGGAGAAAAGGGGGTTGGGTATACTATAAGAAAATAATAGCAAGTCATTTTGGAATGTTTTGTAAGCATTTGAAACTTCTGGCTCGAATTCATTTACAGGCTTGTTTCATTGTTGAATGACATTTTTCTAAGACCGTAAATGTTATTCGATTTTCAGAAGACATGCATTGTAAAATAATTCTTTTTGAATTTTTTCTCATTTTTATTTTGTACTTTGTTTTTGAAAATTTTTTATATAAAAGACAATCTTTTTGGTTTTTCTGATTTTATATTTTTCTCTTTTGGTTTTATAAAATTTATAAAAATAAAAATGAAAATAAAAATCTTTGTGTTTTTATGATTTTAAATATTTACATTATATAAGGATATTGGAAATAGGTACCACCACTATCATCAAACTTCTCTGCCAATTGTTTCCGAGTATCGGCGTATAAAACTTCGCATTCCAGCTTGTGATTAAAGAAATTCAATTCTTTTCGACCTAGTGCTTTAGGGGAAGATATACACCAATTGATATTCCGTATTGACCAAAGTAAAGTTCGATCACACCATTGCAACATGCTCTTGATGAAGTGGAAATCTGATGGTCTATATGCTTTGATCTGGAATCGTTGAACGGTGTTGCAGCATAAGGCAATAGCATTTTTGTTATCACAGTACATTGGAATTTTATTGAATCCAAAGCCATAGTCGGTAAGTTGTGATCTCATCCAAAGGACTTGAGCACAACAACCGGACAAAGCAATATATTCAGCTTCCGTACTGGATATTGCAGCGCTTTTCTGCCTTTTAGACGACCAGCTCACAAGTCTATCACCCAAAAGTTGTATACTGCCAGATGTGCTACGGCGTGTATCTTGACAACCAGCATGATCCGCATCTGCAAATGCTGTTAGTGCAAAGGAAGAATCCTTCGGATACCAAAGTCCCCGATGTACGGTTCCTTTTAGATACCGAAAGATCCTTTTTACCGCATTTAAGTGCTTTTCGGTAGGCCGAGCCTGATACCGGGCACACATGCATATAGCAAATTGTAGGTCAGGTCTACTGGCTGTAAGATAAAGGAGGGTGCCAATCATACCACGATAGTGTGATGGATCTACAACATTCCTGTCTTTATCCTCATCCAGTTTTGACTTCTCCCATGGGAGTATCCACTGAGGTCACAAGATTCTAAAAGCATATTCTTTAGTGATCAAGTGACATATTTAGATTGGTTTTATGAAGATGCCCTCTGGGACTTTGAGATTCTGTTAAGGGTTTTTTCCTAAGAAAAATGAGATTTTACCATCTCGCATCTTGAATTTTGAACACATTATTTTAGCAATCGATCACAAATGTTCAGGAGTAGATGAGCAGCAAGATAATATCATCGACATAGAATTTGTACCAGTAATAGTTCCTTGCTTCTCTACGGATTATGAACAGAGTGGGATCCACTGAGCCTTTTGAGGAAGTCATTGGATAGCTAGGAATGAAGACAATACATTTCATACCACGTGCGTGGGAGCTTGTTTTCAACCCCTAAAGAGCTTTCTTAAAGCTTGTACACGTAGTTTATGTTTGTCTGGATCCACAAATCCGTCTGGATTGGCATTAACATAAAACCTTTTCCCGAGATTACCATTCTGAATCGCAGTCTTCACATCCATTTGATAGATGACCATGTTCATATGAGCAGCAAACGCTAGAAAAATTCGTATAGCCTCTAGTCTTGCAACTGGAGCAAAGGACTCTTCAAAATTGATGCCTTGTTTTTCAGAATACCCCCTAACTCATCAAGCTTAACCTTATAGATCCACTTAAGAGAGATGACAAATGCTTTATCAAGAGGAGGAACAAGTTCCCAAACTTCCAGACTTTCAAATTCTGAAGTTTCCTCTTGCATAGTTCAATCCAACATGGCTTGAGTTTTAAAGCGTTTTTGTAGTTCTTAGGTTCAATGTTGTGAGAAAGGATTATTAGTAGGCAGAATAAGGCTTGTTCATGGAGTTGTAGTCGTGTGGAAACTGGTATGTCGAGAGCACCGATTATATTCTCAAGTGGGTGATCCTTAGTCCATTTGCTATTGTGTTCAGAAACTTGGTGATCGGGAGGCACAATTGTATGAATAACATCTGATGATGAGGATGGATCCGAATAAACTTCTAGAATTGGAATACCAAAGTATGGATCATTACCCATATGTACGACTTCAATATCATGATTGTCTTCTTCAACATTATGAGAAATAATAGGAGTTTGAGTTTCTTGTGTTGTATGAGAGTTACTTGATGATGGTGCATCTTGATCAACTGTAGTTAAGGAAGGTGAACTGGTTGATACAGCATGTTCTGGTGCAACTACTTCTAGAATAGGAGCAATGACTTCTGGAGCTTGTAAATCAACATAAGGTGGGGGATTAAGTGACTCATCAAACATTGGTTGAAACAACAAATCCAGTCTCAGATCTCGAAGGTGGGACAAATGGTGTTAAAGAGGAGGGATTGGCAAGAGTCCTGAACTGTTTGTTATGGGAGTCATTTCTTGAAGTGCGGGTCCTGGAACGCTGTGTTAGAAGCCAATCGCGGTCAGCTCATCCAAAGTTAACCTGAATGGTTCAATTATTCGTCTGCGTACGTCTGTTATAATCCGGATGCTTTCTTTGTGGGTGCATATCAATGAATAAATACCAATGTCAGCCTTCGGTTGTAATTACCAAATTCTCGCTATCATTCGTTGGGTCAGCAGAGTGCACCAAACACTATGAAAGATACGATAGATCGGGAGGTTGTCATGTAAAGTCATATGGTGTTTTACTGTGTACGACGACGTATTCATGGAACGATTTTGGGTTATAACCGGTGTGGAAACGGCTTCGGCCATAGAAATAAAAGGAGTTTTTGCTAAATTAACATAGTGCGGGCTGCTTCGATTAGCGTACGATTTCGTCTTTTAACAACACCGTTTTGCTGTGGAGAGCGTGCAACTGATGTTTCATGAGAGTGCCAACCTTACATAATGATTCCGCAATGTATGTATTAACAACTCAGTTTCCATTTATCTGTTCTGATGGACGGACGGGTTTCCTTATGTCGTACTTGGATCTCTTCAAAATAATTGATGATAAAAGCTGGAGCTTCATCTTTTGATCGCAAACATTTGAACACAGGTAAATCGAGAGTAGTCGTAGACAATAACGAGGATTGTAAAACTTTTTTCCATTGACACTACGCAGACACGCATTGGCCCACATCAGATCCAATATGGCAACATATAGGTTTTTCTTGGTTTGGTATCTTCAGATTTGGGTTTGTCGGAGGGTTTCTTTAAACTTCTGCCTATAATGCACATGCAGAACATCAAGTGGTCCCTTTTCAAACTTGAGCTTAGGGAGACCTCGTTCAAGTCCATGTCTTGCAAGTTGATTAAATAGCACTAAAGTTCAAGTGTGATAGACGGACGATGCCATATCTAAGACTTTGGTTTTAGACGCCTTTGACAATATTGACAAATGGGAATATGATGGCATCCCTCTCCCATTTGTTGTTTCTTGGCGTTTTCTGTGGATTGTGAGTGATTCGGCAATACCTAACTTTCTTGTCCTTTTTTCCTCGATGTGACCTCAATAATTGAGGACCACAATTGTTGATGCTCGGGGCATGATCTACTTATGTGTAAAAGCAAAATCTTGAATGACTTTGGTATACCTATAAGGAGACTCTAAGTGAATCTTGAGGATAATTCGCTTTTTACCATGTCGACTATATCCCTAAGACAAAGCTTCTTCTTAGGTAGGCTTAATATACGAGGATTTGTGAGCAGTCTTTTATTCAATCATTTTGGGTGTGTTTGTTCCATTATTATCCTTAGACCACTTTTGGATCAACAGAGTGGGTTACAGTATCCTCGTTATCATATCGTTTTCCTCTTAAGTTTCCTTAACTCATTTTTTAGGGCTGCTATGATCCAAAACTTTCCTGAAGTTTTGCATTTAAATCATAAATCTCCCCCAGACTTTTATTGAACTAGTTGAATTAACGAATCATCACTGTTCTTTTGATTTGAAAAACGTTTTGGTTTCATCGAGTCTTAAAGTTGTTTATAGGTTGTTTCAATGCTCATTCTCAGTAACCAAGTTTTGTCACTCTATGTTCCAATTCAATGTAAGAGTCTCTAGTTCATCACATGTACATTTTGACTGTACTATCCTCCAACATTTCCATCTTAAGGACTTTATATTTGCTCTTTCAACCTTGGTCATATGACTGTGTCTTTTGCCTTGAGAACTGTAGCTTTCAATTCACTTAATTCAACAACTGAGTAAATCTTGGAGCATTTTGATTTAAAGCACTATTTTCTTGTTGAAAAAATTTCTTGATTAGTTGGAAGAATCGCTTCCAAAAGTGACCTGAATGTTTTTCTAGAGTTGTAAAACACTTGCAAATGTTTATCTTAAGTTTGTTTATAACAAAATCCTTTTTATGAGAAGCTCAGTCTTGAGTTCGAGGGTACACTTTTGACCAATCATTCCAGTTTCACCACTTGCATTCACCGGACACAAATTCATCAATCAAGTCTTACTAATATCATTATCAATGTTGTGCCAAGAAGTACAGCATTTTCACTCATAAAAACTTGATTCATTTTAACTTCGAAAGTTCGGGTCTCCACAGCGATGTTTGTTCGACAGCCTGTTCATTTGATAAAAGAACTTTTTGGACATCTCGGCAAGTTCTTCAACCAGTATTGGGTGGAAGTTATTGAAGTTATCTTTTAATTCTCTTTGTTAGCCTCAACAATAGGAGTCGAACAATAGAAGTTCGTTCATTATATAGGTCTCGGTCACTTACTAATTATACGTTGTAATAGGTAGAACGGGTAAACGGGCTGCTCGTTATATGTAAGCGTACTATGGATGTGATGGGCTAAAGCCCAAGTCAATCCCGAGCCCGGCCCAAGAAAAAGCCCACACGACCCATGTAGTTGTGTAGGGTATATATACCATTTTCCTCTATGGAAAATGGTGTTGATTATTGTTAATTCTCATTTGTAATTCGGAAATAATCAATCACTTTTTTTCTCTTCTATCTTTTCTCTCTAAATTTCTCTCTAAATTTCTTCCATTTTATCTCATCTTATTTTTTCTTGTTTCAATAATGAAGTGAAAAGTGATTTTGGGTTCCGACATTTGGTATCATTATTTCTCTCTAATAATCTTTCACTTTCCTTATCTCTTTTCTATCTTTATTTTGCTTATTGGTATAGCTTATGTTGTGAAATGGATTAAGCTTTTGGGATAACATTTGGTATCATTCGCCACGGGTGGGTTTAGTTTTTGTTAGTTTTTAGTTGTTATTTTCGTGGTTGTAAGCTTAGTTTCGTGTTTTTTTTAGTAAGCAAAGTGGCACGAATTTGTTTCTTGGCATATACGCGTTTTAGTCGTGGTTCGAATTGATTACTTCGTGCGTGGCTAAGTAAAACGCAAGGAAGTAAAAATCGAGTTCGTGGTGTCTCAATCGAACGAGCTTCATCTTAGTTTGGATCGAACGAGTGTTCTAGCGCGTGGTTCGAACGAGTGTTTTATAGTTTGGATCGAACGAGTGTCATTCTTGTTGATCGAACAAGGACCTTCGAACGAGTGTCATTTTTGTTGATCGAACAAGGACCATCGAACGAATAACATTTCCTTTGGATCGAACAAGGTCGATCGAACTAGGAAAATATTTTATAGACCGAACAAGACAATCGAACAAGCATGATCGAACTAGTGAAATCATGTGTGGATCGAACAAGCGAACCGATCGAGTGACATCTCTTGTGGATCGAACTAAGGGATCGATCTAGTTGCTTTCTTTGAGAACCGAACTAGACAACCGAACTAACGAACCGAACAAGCATGAACCGAATTAGGTACTTTAAATAACAACCGAACTAGAACCGAATTAAGTCATTTTTGTTTTACGGTTTTTTCTTGATTTTGTAAAATCCCGTGAAAGATACGATTCTTCTCTCGGTTTAAATCCAAGAATTGTAAAATCCCGTGAACATCAATTGTACTCAATCCACAACAACAATCACTTTACCTGCTTAAGATCCTACAAATCATTCTCACTTCATAATTCATCAATGACGACTCCAATTGCAACTTCCACAACTGACAGTCAAATGCACAACAACATAATGGCAGCAGGTTCAAGGGATCGTCCACCAATGCTTGCAACAGGACGATATGCACAATGGCGATCACGGTTCTTACGATACATTGATACAAGACCAAATGGTGATGCCTTACGGAAGTGCATTCTCACAGGTCATTACACTCCAACAATGGTCACAACACCAGCTATTCCGGCAATAGAGGATTCTCCAGAAATTCCTGCACAAACATCAGTTGAGACAGTTATGAATATGACTCCTGAGAACAAAGCTCATTATGAATCTGAAAAAGAAGCAATTCATTTGATATTGACTGGAATTGGAGATGAAATCTACTCAACTGTTGATGCATGTCAGACAGCTCAAGAAATGTGGGAAGCCATCGAGAGGTTACAACAAGGTGAATCACTCAATATTCAAGATGTCAAGACAAACTTATTTTGGGAGTTTGGTCAATTCACCTCTCACGATGGAGAAACAATTGAGTCTTACTACACAAGATTCTATAAAATGATGAATGAAATGATCAGAAACAATTTGACAGTTGCAACGATGCAAGTCAATGTTCAATTTCTTCAACAACTTCAACCAGAATGGTCAAGATTTGTCACGATTGTGAAGCAACAACACAAGTTGGATGAAGTTTCATATCATAAGCTCTTTGACATTCTGAAACAATACCAAAAGGAAGTTAATGAACTCCGTGCTGAAAGAATGGCCAAGAATGCTAACCCATTAGCACTTGTTGCTACTGCTCAAACAATACAAGATCCTTATTATCAAACACCAAAACATCATAAATCATATGCACCAACATCCAAAGCTTCACTTCCAACCAGATCTCATGCAGCTACAAGATACAAAGGCAAAGAGATAGCCAAACCAATCACACCTCCATCTGAGTCAGCTTCTGAAGAAGACAGTGATCCTGAACAAGCTCAGAAGGACAAAGATATGCAGAAGAATTTGGCTCTCATTGCAAAGTACTTCAAGAAACTCTACAAACCTACCAACAACAACCTCAGAACTTCCTCAAACACCAGGAACAAGAATGTGGATACTACTCCAAGGTACAAGAATGACAATCAGACTGGACAGTTTGGGAATCAGAGGGCAATAAATGTTGTTGGGGCTAGGGAAACTGTAGGTGGTCCAGTAGTGCAACAGTCTGGGATACAGTGCTTTAACTGCAAGGAATTTGGTCATTATGCTAAGGAATGCAGAAAGCCAAAACGGGTTAGAGACTCCACGTATCACAAGGAAAAGATGTTGCTGTGTAAACAAGCTGAGAAAGGTGTTCAACTTCAAGCAGAGCAATCTGACTGGCTAGCAGACACGGATGAGGAAATTGATGAACAAGAGTTGGAAGCACATTACAGTTACATGGCAAAGATTCAAGAGGTTCCTAATGCAGACTCAGGCACTGACGCTGAGCCATTGGAACAGGTACACTACGATACTGATCATAATGTGTTTGCCAATGACTTACAACATTTTGAGCAATCTGAATCCCAATACATAACGACATTTTGACGCAATCTGAAATCCATTAGTAACACAGTTAGTGGAAACGGATGAGAGTAATGTCCACTGCCCCTGACTCACCGATATGTGTGATAAGGATATTCGGATGACCAAAAATGATGTAGAATGTGATGATGACTGTTGCGACGTGCTAATTTAATGCTAAGTTTAAAACTTGATGTGGTCGGTGGAGAAACATAAAAAGATCAAAAGCAATTGAAGAAAAGCGCAAATGCGAAGCGATTGGTGGACCCTCAAGAGTTAACTGAGGTGCCAAATGCTATTGCTTGCCGGAGAACATAAAGACTCGAGGAGAATCTGGATAGTAATTCGGGATATTACTTAGTTGCGGACTTCAAAATAAAACAGCCTGAGGTTTGAGAGGTACAAGGCCTTTAATGATCGTACAGTTGACTATGACAAACTTGAACATAAGTTAAATGAAGCTCTAGGACTATTAGCTCAAAAAGAAATTGACATAAAAGAAGGTTTAAAAGTGAAAGCCTACGAAATTTCTGTTGTCAAAGAGAAACATGATGAGTTAGTCAAACAGAGTCTTTTAACCAAGTCACATTACGAAGGTCTTGTCAAGGAGAAAACAAAGGTAATAACGGATTTGAAGCTTAAGGAAGAAAAAGATATTGACAAAATGATTTCAATGGAAAACCAGATAAAGTTTTTGAATGAAATTGTTTACAAACGGAGTCAATCAATCCAAACCATTCATATGTTAGACATCCAAATAGACCCTACATTTAATGGAAACACTACCTTTGCCAATCCAAGGGTAGCCGAGCAAAAAGGCTCAAAATGCGATACCTATGTTTTGTATGCGATCCACATAACAATCTATCCCTGCAAACAGACTCGACCCGATAGGGAAGAGACTCAGACCTTGAAGAAAGAGTCGATCAAAATTGGAATAAAAGACCTTTTTAGTGAAACTTTTGATGACTACACAAAGTTAAATAGGTCCTTTATGAATTTTTTAAACCCCAACCTAGCATTATGAATTCAGTTCGCACAGGCAAAGGAAATAAGAACGAAAATGTGGATAAAATCATTTTTGAAAATAAAGCCAGCATATTTTCAGAAGACATAGAATCTTACCAGTGTCTAAATCAATAAGCAGAAAGTAGACACATATAATGTCATGCAAAAAACATTAATCATACTGAAAGAAATTGTCATCAAGCATGGGTAAAAATTCAAACGACCTTCTTCATCTTCGGATCCCAACTGCGCAAAGATATGAAATCCTATTTAAACATGTTTGATGCCCCTTGGCCCTTAGAAGAACACAGAATGATAGTTTTCGCATTTGGTACATGAAACGTAAATGCAAGAAATGCATGCAGATTTAAAGTACGTTGAATCTCTTGAAGATGAACTTGATGACTTGAATCTGATATGGCAGAATTTTGCCCACATTATGATATGCTTATTGCAAGAATGTATGACTAAAAGATGTTATTGTTCTATTTGCAATCTCAATGATTTAGATGAGATCACTGAATTACAATGCTTATATCTTCATAAAGTCAGGGAATGTGACTGTCTTGCACAAAAGCTTTCTGAACAAACTGAATTTGTAAGTAAAGAGATTTACACTGAGCTTTTACAGAGTTTTGCTAAATTAGAAAAACACTCCATTTCTCTTGAAATCGCTTTACAAGAATGTCAAGAACAACTGAAAAATGACACAGTTTGCAAAGAAAAGGCGTCAAATGTATTTCGAAAGGAACGTGAACAATATTTTGAAATACAAGATTTGAAAGCTCAACTGCAAGACAAGAACATTGCAATAAGTGAGTTAAAGAAACTCATTGAAAAATGCAAAGGAAAATCTGTGGATACTAAGTTTGATAAACCATCTGTTGTTCGACAACCAAATGCTCAAAGGATTCCAAAACCATCAGTTTTAGGAAAACCGGCTCCGTTTTCAGACTCTCTTGAGAGAAAATATTTTGCAAGAAAGGCCGTCGTTTTAAAACTAATGAGTCAGAGGGTTTACAAAACCATCACTCCATAGAATTTGCCTCAAGGCCAGCAAGCAAGCTGTAAGAATCACAAATGTATGAAACCATGCATGTATCGAATTACAAGTCGTACCACACAAATAGGAGCATCACAAGTTGAATCAGACTTATAGGAATACTATCCTCGCAGTATCTTACACTACAGGAGTAGCTCACAAAACTAATGGTTACAGACCCACACCTAGGTGAGCGAAACAAATGAAGTGAAAAAGGGGATCTGTCAGGTTGTTCGTGGATACACGTACTCGAGACAAAGGGATATCGTGTCTAGAGGGGGGGGGGGGGGGGGGGGGAATACAAAGAACAAGGTTGATAGTTAATCTATCCATCTCAGATTGGATGAGATCAAAGAGATGTCAAAGACGTCTGTTGCTAATGACACTTCAGGCCTCGTTCCTCAACGACAAAAGGCGTCAGATTATGACAACCCTGACCCCGCACCAGAACTACAAAATGTTTCTCCTTCAGCAGATACAACAGTTCCATCACAAACAAGAGTTGGATCATCTTTTTCGGTCCTTTGTATGATGAATTTTCAATGATGGTACTTCTCGTGTCAACAAGTCATCTTCACCCACCAGCTAATTCTGCTCCACAAGACACTTACCCTTCAACGAATATTCCCCTACATCAAAACAGACCAACTCAAACAAATATTCATGCGAGAAAACAACGATAATAAGCAGAATTTACCAATCCTTTCTGTACACCGGTACACGAACATGCTGAGTCTTCCTTACGCAATATTGGTAATTCAAATGTGCATAACCTTCAACAACTCTTAACAATTCAAATACCGATGGACAAAAGATCACCTGTTAACTCAATTCGTGGAAATCTATCCAATCCAGTCAAAAAGACGACAACCTTGCAACAGATCCTGAAATTGTATGTTTGCACTCCCCGAGAGTATTGTTGAACCGAAAAACTTAAGGAAGCAATGGCTGATTCGGCATGGATAGAAGCAATGCAGGAAGAACTTCATCAGTTAAACCTTTTGGCAAGAACATAATCAAGCTAAAGTGGTTATAGAAGAACAAAAAAGATGAAGACCAAACTATAATTCGTAACAAAGCCATACGACTGTAGCAAGGGTGTATGCTCAGAATAGGGTATTGATTTCGAAGAATCATTCGGCTCCCAGTTGCTCGCTTGAGGCTGTCAGGATCTTGTCGCACATGCTGCATACCAGTCCTTTCTAATTTTATCAGATGGACTAAAAACGGCATTTTCTTAATGTCCATTAAGAAGAGGTTTATGTTGCACAACAAGACGGATTCGTGTGATCCTGATCATCCAGACAAAAGTTATACGTCTAAGGAAAAGTAATATGTTTGAAACAAGCTTCGAGACCTGTTATGATGACGTCCTCACATTTCTTGGATTTTCCAAAGGTTTTACTAAAGGTATCATTGACCCCGGAAGTTATTCATGATAAGATACGGGGAGACATGCTACTGATGGCAGATTTATGTTGATGGCACAATTAGTGTTTTGGTTCCACGAAGCGCCTCTGATAATTATTTCAAACGTTTTGAAAAATTAATGCACGTGGGGGGTAATATTGAGAGTCCCCTTAATGGGGGAATGAAATTCCTTTTTAAGACTTCAATCCACCAATCCCCCAGCGAGGTATTTTTGATCAATCAGGCCAATTACACCCTAGAGATTTCTTAAAAAATCAGGTAGGAAAAAGGACAAAGCATTGGTACACCGAATGGCTACGAAACCTAAATTAGAAGCAACGAGTGAATGGTGAACCCTAGACCAAACTGACAACCGTAGATCAAAATCGGTCATCAAGTATCTGGGGGACATCTAAGTAGACCAGACATAGGTGCAAGTTTATGTTATTGTGGCAAATATCAAGCACACCGAACCCAGGGCGGGGTATCCGGCCGTCCGGGCGCGTCTGACCAGGCCTGTGGTTGAAAAACACCTCAAAGAGGTTAAAAGCTCTTTCGTTACTTAAAGGTACCATTCTCATGGGACTCTGGTAGCCGAATGTTTGGTCTTTGAACTACCAGCTTTCATTAGATTGCCGATTAAGCCGGATGCAGTGATACTCGCAAAGCACCTTCTGGAGAGATACAATCCGATAGGTTGATAAGCTAGTAGCCGGCTGATGTCAAAGAAGCAAAACTTACGCTGCAATGCATCCGCAAGGCTGAATACTGCGGACGTTACTGCAAGTTGGGAGCTACAAGTAATGTGGAATGCGGACACAGCTTCCAGAGATTATGGCTTCAACTACAACAAAATATAGTTGTATTTGCGCCTCTCAGTCAGCCATACATAATCATGCAACCCCGGCAGCACACCCGTACCAAGCATATCCAACATCGGTATCTACTTCATAAAGAACAGTTGAAACTGGTATAATTAGGGAATTTGTGACGTAGGTTGTCAGGCAACTGACAGATTAACGCCGAATTGCTATATGTTTACTAAAGCTCTTCCCGAAAAGAAGGTTTCCAGGTAATCTCTCAGACCGCATTTGGTATGAGATGTTTGACTCAGCAGGAACTGGAGTTCTGACAAAAGAATCTGCTTGATACACTCATCAAACATAACAGTACATATGATTTGAAAAAAGAAAATACACTATATGATATAAAAATTCAAAAAGAAAAATAACAAAAAATATAAAATTTCAAAAAGAAAAATACAAAATCAAAAAATCAGAAAATGTTTCACAAAAATATTCTTCTCGACATGTCCTGGATCGATAACATTTTACGACCTTAGAAATGTTGTTTAATATCGACACGCGTGTAAATGAAGTTCGAACAGAGTTTCAAATGTCTCAAAACATGTCATCTCTAATTTTTCTTGATGGCTTATTGTGCAAATATCAATACTAACCCGACTTCAAATAAAGAAAAGTATCTATAAAGATAACTTATCTCCTAACAACGGAAATTCAACTTTCTTCAGTCCTTGGGCTGTCTTAAAGACATTCAAATTTAAGCTCAAGTAAAAGGATAGTGTACCATAAGTGCGCTTACCCTAAAGTGGAAGAGAGTCTCCCTACATGATGTTTTTCCAAAATGTTGAAACACATTTTTTTTTTCAAGAATATCTCACGAAGATTCCATAATCTTTAAAATTGTGTTGTTCAACACTCCAGCTTTCGAAGGGGAGTTTTTCGAAAAAAACATTAATGAAGGGTTGGAAACATCATCTCACGACCATTTCTTATGTATTCCATACCCGTCCAAAATGGTCTCTATAACAACAAGATAATAATGACAATTCAATAAATGATATTATAAGATGACTAAGTGTTGCAACCTCAAATTTTTATATTTATTTAAAACTTGGTATTCAATTGTTTTTGGTGTCAAACATATGTAAAATGAGGGGAGCAAGTTTATGTTCCTGAAAATTCATGCTAAGTAAAAGATTTCCCTATGGTAATATGGAAGACAAATTTTAATCACACAGTATTTCAAAATCAAAGTGACTTAGAATTTAAAATAAGGGGAGAAATGTAATTAAAATGTGATCTAAAGACTCAAAGTGCTATTCGAAAAAGGTTTTATGGTTACGATCTCATACCCTACAACATCTTATTTCACGAAAAAAACGATTCTGAAAGTTCATTAGGTGGTAAGGTTAGTATTTTTTTATCTCCTATGATCCAAACAGAACCAGGAGGGATCACCCCACGTCACGCATATTAGAAATAGCAGTCCTTAGGTATGATTGGAGATGAATGTGTATAAGGGAAGAATGCCGACTAAGAATGAGCTAACACTGGAACAATCACAACAAGGTGTTAGTAATGACGTCTTGGTAAGCATTGAAGGGGTTGAAGAATTAAAAAGAAATGTAGGGGATAAAAGTGGAGACGAAATAAGCCCGACATATTAACTTAAGGACAGAAACGGGTCACACATATGCTGTCAGAATCACAATGTTGATTACTGACATTGAAGACGACATCATGGACCCTGATGCACTGCACACCCTCCCCCAGCCTTTCTAATTCTCTCAAAAGAAACTTTTCTCATTTGTCACGGAGATACACTCGCCTTCTATTGACTTTCTCACTCCCAGTTAGTTAATATTGATATAGGTGGCAGTGTTGCTCACCCCGTACAAAAAAAACAACCAAAATGCACCAATCAGTCAGAGCCAAGAGATCATCAAATAAATCTCATTAGGACACATTCCTTGACAAACAACGTTGTTTGTACATCATTAAGTTTACAATCTGTTAACAAGAGTACCCTACGCATTATCCGTGGTGATTCTGCCAGAAACATTCAGAGATACTCTTTAGTATACCAATGACGAATGGAAAATCCTTCCAATGTCAACATCAAACAGCACTGCGGTAGGTGACTTACGAGATTTCTATAATAAATCAACTTGTTGTCAATGGATATCGATAAAGGTCCAGTAAATGAATTGACGACATAATCATGAAAGATAGTAACTATCTGATTCACTCTTACCGTTGTCTCTTTTGAGACGTTCCGGTAATGAAAACGAGCACGAGCATTGCAAATCTAATACATCAGTGTTAGAAGACCCTAACGCCTGAGTCTGAAACCTTGTCAAGGAGATTCTTTGAATCTACCTGATCACATGTATAGTATTTATACTGTAAAACGGTCCTACGGAACCGAGGTAATCTAACCAAATCTGACGAATGACAAAGCCATATTTCGTGCACCTCTTTATTGCTAACTGTTTTATTTCAGGATACTAAAGAATGGAGATGGGGATGCCTCATCCAGCTGAAGTTCGGATCATTACCACAAGCTCATAGGCTCAAACTACAAAGACATCTATAAGCACAAGATTCAAGAATCAATGAAAGCTCAAGAATTAAAGACAAAGACTTCCGCACAAACTCTGATTACAAGATCTTCCTTCAAAGATATCAAGTCTATCAAGGGAGATTTTAAGCAAGCTTTCAAAATGAGCCAAGTATGAGCATGTGTCAAGACACATGATCGCAAGGTGCAAAAGACGATCAGACAAGCAAGGATAAAATTTAAAGATCCTGACGAAAAATACAAGTCAAAAACAATGACAAAGAACAAAGATCAAAGATCACAAAGCATGAAGAGAACAAGCCTACAACGTAGACAGAGACAAAGATCACAAGAGCTTAACGAAAAAGCAATCTCATTGATCTCACGAAGGAGTGTCACAATGAACTCACTTCGGGGGAGATTGTTTAGCCCTTAAAAAATATGAGTCGAACAAAGGAAGTTTCGTTCATTATATTAGGTCTCGTCACATTAATTAATATACTTGTAATAGTTAGGAAGGGTAAACGGGCTCGTAAATGTAAAAGCTAATATTGTATGTTTAGTCGGGCTAGATGCCAAGTCAATCCCGGCCCGCCCCAAGTAAAAAGTCGCACGCCCCATGCAGTTTGTGTAGGGTATATATACCATTTTCCATCAAGGAAAATGGTGTTGGTTCATTTTGTAAGAATTTCATTTTGCAAGTTAATCATCCAACTCTCATTCTCTCTCTAGTTTTCTCTCTCTAAACTTCTTCTAATTTCCTTCTCTTTTCTACTTGTATTCGAGCAACATGATAATGAAGTGAAGTGATTATAGGGTAACCTGGAACTTTACTTCTAACCTTATTTGTAGCAAACAAATTTATCGTAAGATCGATCCCTTTGGTGCCCCGAACAAGGGTGGCTACATCAAGAGAGTCCTTTTATCGTCGATTCTTTCTCTCTACTACGACTCGACGATCAACCTTTTTGGATTCGACAAAAAGGGGGAGAAATAGAATTAAACTCATTAATAATTTATAAACTTTTATTTTTATACTAAATGAGTTTATGTTTTGTCATCATCAAAAAGGGTGAAATTTTAATACAAATAATGTGCTAAAAATGGTTTATTTATATTTATCGACCTCTTAATGTTTTGATAAAAACAAAATGTAAAATGTTTACGATAAAATTAATCGTTTTATAAATGACAAATTCATAAAATTCTATTTTCTAAGAATAATCACTTTAATTTATGATAAACAAATCATTAAACATGATTAGTGTCAAGAAAATATTTTTCCTTAAACCTACATTTCTAAAGGGGGAGGTGGAAAGTGGGGGGGGTTTATATATATATCAAATGTGTTTTTTTATAAAAAATATAAAACAAAAGATTTATTCATTAAAAGTAAAATGTTTAGTTAAAAACAATAAAATTTGAAATTCAAATTTTCCCCCCCAAAATAGAAGTTCTATAACAGATAAACCTTTCACACTAAAAGACAAAAAAGGGAGCGGAGTCTAGTTGGCACCCCCCTTTTAGGCCGGCGACCTCTTATATATTAGGACCGCCACCACACGGTCATTTTTTGTCCCTATAAATTCTGGGCCACTCCATCTAAAAATATAACCTCTTGCCACGAATTTTCAATCTTTATCTCTCTTCTTCCTTTCTTCTAAAACCACATATATTGATCACAAACATATCTTGATCTTTTTTTCAAGTGATTAATTTTTTCCGTCCTCCCTCTTCTTCATCTTCCTCTAATAAATGCAAGAGAAGAACAATCTGATTCTTTCTATATACGAATTGTTGATCAAGTGATTCTTCTCTTCCTTCTCAATCACAAATCTCATTACATAAATTAGTGTTTGTTTGTAAAGGTGGATGTGTGTAGATCCAAGTGTGTAAATTGTGGTAATTGGAGTGAATATGGATTTGTGTGTCAATCCAAGGGTAATATATATCTTGTGAGTGTGTAAAACTTAGTGAAGTCTTTAGAATAGGTTCTAGCTAAGATTAGACTCGACACTAGCTAGTGTCAAAAGAAAGTAAGCGACGTGTAAACAGTTTTCTCCGCCTAAAGGGAGCTTGTTGACATAGTGAAATCTCGAGTGGAGTACTCGGGGAGTGGAGTAGGAACGAAGAGGTGCTTCGTTGCCGAACCACTATAAATCTTGGTGTCTTGGTTTGATCGTTTCTTTCTCTATCTCTTTATTGTTATTGCTTACTTAGTTCATTATATTAGATATTTAGTAGTGATTCATATTGTTGATTGATTGACATATAACTCGAATCTAACAATTTTCTAAGCAAAGTTTTTAAAACGGTAAATTAACCAGTAAACTATTCAACCTCCCCCCCCCCCCTTTCTAGTTTCCTACAAGATTATCTCGACACGATTTCGTACATATAAGGAACTCGAAAAAGGATTTAAAACGAGAAAGTTGTGAATTTTTAAAGATTTCAAAAACTATATAATTTCTCACAGCTTTTATAAAACTGTGAGAAACTACGAGAAAACTGTGAACCTTGAAATCGGTGTTTTTGAGGGCTTTCGGGTCCAATTCGGCCAAAGTATAAAACTACAAACTTGTTCGGAATGACGTTTTACTAAAAATATCAAGTTTTCGGAGACTAGAAGTGTATAGATATTTAACTAGAAATTACAAAAGCTAGTTAAGTTTTATAAATAATTTTCTGCTTTATAAAAACATATAAAGCTGTTAGAGATATAAAATAAGGTTTACGATCGCTTTCGGGTCCGTTTGGACTATAAAAACCTTAAGAAATTATGTAGTGTTACTTATATAATATTTATACGTGTTTTTATAATATTATTTTACAAAATGATTAAACTATTTATATAAATAATAAAAATAGTAAATCAAGTGTTATTAACAAATAATCAATTATTGGACAAATATAATATTTTTACGGATACATATACTTGGACATTAAATATCAAGCGTGACTTAAATATTGTTTTAACATTTATAAATTAAACAAAAACTATTAGATGGTGATATAGCTCTATAATTTACATTGTTGTATTTATTTTACATACATTACACTTATACGACCTATAATTAATTAGGTTGCATTTCGGCTAATTGTGACGTTATTCTTTGTTGATTGTTGCTACATTCGATACCATTCACTTAAAGTGAGTTTCATGGCCCCTATTTTCCTTGTTTTGAACTCTTTTGGGGGAGAATACATGCTTGTTTACATACTCGTTTTCATACTCATTTACATATCTCGAGGAGGGATACATTGCTCATTTTACAAAAAGGACACAAGTACAACACTTTTCATTGTTTACAATAATTACGTAGCGTGCCTAAGTAGCAATGACCCACACTGCCCATTATCATGAACTGTTAATTACATTGTGTAAGCGCGAGTGTTATAAACAGATCTATTTGGGATTGATATCCCCGTTCGGGTGAGTAGTGCTCATTAGTTCGACGGATTAAACTAACAGACGTATATTATGTCAGATTTGGGATGTTACAGGTTAACATCTACACGGGGCATTCATTGGCATTGAATTGCATACATACGTGTCGTAGCGTCAGTTTCATGAGCTTAGTGCAGTCGTAATTACATTTTGTGATATTGTATGTGTTACAATGTCATACACTTTAAAATCTTGTGATCCACACTTCTTTTACTGAACGTCACTAGTTGTTAAACACTCTTTTATGATACTGTGGTTAAAGCAATAAACAATATACTCTTTTGGTCCTACATTTACATTTACATAAATCTATGAACTCACCAACTTTATGTTGACACTTTTAAGCATGTATTTCTCAGGTGAATTAGATGCTTGACTTATCTGGTGTGCATTGGAGTCCAAACTTTACAAGATTGCATTCATGGATTTCTTCTTACATTCAAACTATCAAATCTCGTTATATTATTTCAGTTTTACATTTTGATGGAAACTTTGGGACAAATGATATAACAAGTTCAATTTTAATTAAATCAACGAGATTACTTTTCAAACGACTCATTTAGATATCGTTTTCTTGTATCTTGTGCTATAGTATTATGAAGTAACACTCCCGGGAATATTTCCGCTGCGACCTATTTTGGGGGTGTTACAGTTTTGGATAGAGGGTTGCATTGCATCTTCTAATAGAGGTTTGCAGATGCAATTTTTATCCAATTTGCATTTAGAATCTGGGTTAAAACAATAACATCTACATCACAGGTGACGAGTGCAAGACATTGTGTGATAGCCTGACACAAGCCGAACCATATAAATCTGAACACTTTTATTGCGTTTGAACTCGAAAAAAAGGCAAGCATGAATTCAGTGCTTTGGTATTAAATGTCACTAAGAGTGAGATGAAATGGAGTAAGACCGAGAGGTGCTAAATTATTCGGGTCGAATTTGGGTTTAGCTCCACTGAGAATTTATTTCTATCCTTTGTTTTGATATATGTAGGTTGGAAATTGTACATGACATTTGTGGTGCTTTTATTGTACGTTTACACAGTTAATGAACATCGATTCATATTGAGATTCTTCTTTGTTGTGATAAATTCATTGCATATAATACACTTTCGCCAACTCAAAACGTTGCCCGCTGATCGTCCCGCAGCGGAGCGCTGGCCTACTAACTCGTTTATTTAACATTCAACAACTAAATTTTTATTAATTACTCGACCATACTTTAGTTTTTTTACAAAACCGACACATGTATTTCTATGCATAATTTTCTTGATATGTGAAATTTAGATAAATCTAATTAAACTGTTTAAATATAAGTTTTTTCTTTTTAAAATAAAATGGCTTTATTTTCTTACATCATAAAATTGAGCTATTTTATTTTTTAATCGAAACGTATTAAACGGTTCGACTTTGCATTTCTATTACTAGACGAGTAACCGTGCATAGCAACGAGATTTTATAGCGGCATATAGTTTTAGTGATAAAAACAGTTTATGGGTTATAAACAAAAAATAATTAAAGTTTGAGGATTTGGGGATTAAACATAATGTTTTGAAACTCAGTTCGACCCGGGCGGTTCAACCGGTTCCGGTCAAAAAAAGGGGACAAATTAAACCGGGTTTTATATTTTCAAAACCCGGTTAGACCTTCCGGGTTCGAAGTGACCCGGGTCAACCCGGTTTTCGACGTGTATTAATATCGTATTAATAGTTTCCAACTTTGCATATGCCTTCCGAAAATATTGTAAGGACTTCCTACAACACTTTAAGTTTTTCATTTTTAAGGGCATCCACTATGATGAACCCATTAAAAGATTTATACAATTGATGCATCATTAAGTTATTAACTTTTGCATGTTATAGACCTATTTCTAATATGGATAAACCTATTCATAAAGCTTTTCATATCACAAAACATAACTAACATTTACAAAAAGAAAAATAAAAAAGAAATTATAAAATAGTTTAGACCTCTTCAAGTCTTAGACCTTTTCATTCTACCTAGGATTGAAATGCTTTCTCACTATGGTTTACAAATTCATGGACCTCTTTAAGATGTTTTAGACCTATTCATAAACCACCATAGTGGATGCTCTAAGTTAACGATCAAATCATCTAAGTTCAAGGTTTTTGAGATTAAGTTTACGAGATATTTAAAATCGTATAAAGTTTACACAATTATATATATCCGTTTTAATACTTAATTAAATAATCCGTTCTTTTTCGTGATTTTGAAAACGTTAATACTTTTTGAAAATTTTGAACTTTTTGTATTATTTAAAAAACCTTTTCATTTTGATATTTGAAATTTTGAATCTTTTAGTCTTTTATTGATAAAAAGTATATTGTTTTGGTCAGACGCGAGACAATGGTCAAACAAAAGTCAAAATTAGTCTCGGTCCAATGGGCCTTTAAACCGGGTCAAATATATGTAGTATAGATATGAATACAAATAGGGTGTTAGTCGGGTCAGGTTAGTCGGGTTGGGGTTAAAGTCGGACCAGGGGTAGAAATTTCATACCCGAACCCGACCCTATTTGAATACGGGTTACTCGGGCCAGGTCAATTCGAGTCGGGTTAACTCAGGCCAGGTCAATTCGGGTTCGGGTCAACCCGAATATGAGCAAAATGTAAAAAAATCCTTTTTTTTCCTCTTTAAATAGAAAACTTATAAAATTTATTTTTAAAAAATAAAAAAAATTCTTATCCGTGTCAATCAGGTCGACCCAAACCCGAGTTAGCTAAAAATTTCATACCCGATATCGACCCTATTTAGTAATCGGGTTACTCGGGTTGTCCCGTATAACCCGATAAATTTTTAATCCGAGTAACCCAATTAAACTTGATCGGGTTCAGATCAGGGTCGAGTCAGTTTTTTTCGACACCACTAAATACGAACACACATTACTCTTACTAGTCATTGACAATAATTTCAGACTAAGCCCCTGAAGTTAAACGACATCTCCATTTGAACCCAAAAACAATCAAAACCCCCACTTGACAAATCAAAACCAAAACCCGAAGCAATCAAACAAAGAGAATGGGAGAACATATTGAAGCAGACAACGCAGAAGCAATAATCACAAGAATCGAACACAAATCACGCAAGATCGAAAGCTTACTCAAACAGTCAGTAATTCTTTTAAATTAACCATTTTTAATCAAAACCCTCATGTTAATTTTTAATTTTTAGTTGATAATAATAGGTATAAGCCAGTTGAAGCTTTGAAAACTGCTCTTGAAGGCTCTCCTCCCAAAACTAGAGATGAAAGATGCAAGGTGGTTTTATCATATTTTATATATTTTGATGTTAATGTTTTTAATGTTTAGATCTGTTTTTGTGTTTATTGGTGTTGATTTATGGGTTGGTTGTTATTGATTTGAGTGGTGGATTACGGAACCGAAATACGAGTTATGTGATTTTGCGATAGATTGAGGAAAATGATTAAGGGGGTGTTTGGATTAGCTTATTTTACTGGCGTACGGGATCGTTTGAATTTTGAAAAGCTCATGTGCTCACTTTTTTTAGTTTAGGAGGCTATTAGGTTGAGCTTATGTTCTTGAATAAGCACATAAGCTAAATTCGATAAGCTCATTCATAAATGAAAAAAAATGAGCTTCTACAAGTTCATATAAGAGCGTAAGATGGTAAAATGGGCTAATTCAAGCACCCTAAATTTGAATTTAGAACAATGATTAGGAATAATTTTGATGTTTAGAAAAATTAGAGAAAGAAATTTTTGAACATCACTTATATATAGTTGTTTGAACTGATCAAAACTCACAAAGTAAGGAGTTGATGATTTAAAAGAATGTAATTGGACAGAAATGAATTGGGAAAGGTCTAATGAATGAAATGAAGCAGCTTCGTTTATGTTAGATTGGTAATAAGGATACATGCAGTTGCTACTTATGTTGGATACGATACCTGATTTGGATTGTGAAGTGGTTTACTTGACAGTTACGGCAGCTATCTGATATATAGCCAAATAATCTTTAACAAACGATAAAATGGAATATTTGGAACTGTTAGTAAACGTCTCTTTGATGTGTGGAAGTTGAAACGTCTCTTTGAAACTTGTGTAGTCTGCAAACTGGATCGTGGTGCATAGAGCGTTAATGGCAATAAAAGATGTGGATCTGATGTTCTCATCTTTGGATCCTGAGTACTATGATATTCTTATGAAGTATGTTTCTTGTGTCTCTTTTTTCTTCTATAAATACGTTGATCTGTTATCTGTTTTCTATTTTGTGGGCCCGTGTTTATTTTGTGTTTCTATAATTGGGCAGGTACTTGTATCGAGGATTGTCAACAGGTGATCGCCCCACGTGTGATCAATGCCTACGGATTCATGAAAAGTTAACACAGAAAGCTGGTCTTGGATGCATTCTTCGTGCACTAAGTGATACTGTAAATACCGTTTAGCTCAACAATACCCGTGATCATAAACGAGGTTATCCGCAAATAAATCCTGTGTTTTTTTCCTTATTATTTTTTTATTTTCATTTCTCTTTATTGTTAGGTTAGTTGTTTTGAACACATGGTGTAGAGAAATAGTGATATCAGATTCGGGAAGTGGACTCATTTAAAACAAGTTAAATGTCAACTTATATGTTTCGTTTTGTGAAACATGATATGACGTAGATTATAAACTCCTTTTGATTATATACATATACTTGATATATGCTAATGTCACCAAATCTTTGGTATTTTTCATCTATTGATGTTTCACTTCTTACCTCAGAGTTGAACTTCATGCTTCTTAGCTGGTATTTGACTATCTGTCGTCCTTGAATCAGCTGGTGAATAGATATTCTATTTAACCATTCTTATTATATAGAGTGGCTAGATTTGGGACTTTTGTGGCTAACGGTGGGTGATCTAAGAGATCAATGTCGCATTCATCGATTTTAATCTTAGACATGATGCTCCATTATAGAAATTTAGTGATGTAATATATTCTATGCCGAGAAATATATGCTTTCAGATTTGGATATGTATCTTGGTACTTCGTTGCTACTTGCTAATATGTTTAGAAAATACTTTAGTTTGACCTAATAGACTTGTTTAATCTGTAGGCAATTGTTTTAATAGTATATTTAATACGAAGCATGATGTGACGTAGATTTGAAAGTACTTTCGATTCGGCATGTTTACTGAAATGACAATGTTACAAATTGTTTAGATGCTTTCATCCATCGATGTATTTTTCTTTTCTTAAAGCCGAGTTTCTTTTTTTTTAGTTTACTTGACAATTTGACGTCTTTGAACCAACTGGTGAATAACAATAATTTATACGTTCTAATTAAATGGACTGGCCAATTTGGGACTCTTTTTGGCTATTGGTTGGTGATCTAAGATATTAATGTCGCACTCCTGGATTTGAATCTTAGTATCTTAGACACAATGTTTCATTGTTTTTAGTCATCAAATGACCAATTATACCATGCTGAGAAAGATATGATTCCAGATTTAGGGTGTGCATTTTGCGTTCTTCGTTGCTACTTGCTAATATGTTTAAATAATACTTTATTTTGACTAATAACAATGTTTAATCATTAGTTAATTGCTTTAAAGATCTTTAGATAACTACATGCAGAAAACACTGTATTGAGAATATACATGTCGGTAGTCTAGATTATCCATGGTTTTAAAAGGCGCGTTGTGGCGCCGCTAAGGCCTCGCAAAGGCGTGAGACGTGATCTTCACGCCACGCAATAGACCAAGACTTGGGCTTAAGGCTTGACGTGAGATGAGGAGTGAAAAAACGTGATAAGGCGCGATAAAACGTGATGCGTTGAGGCTTTTTTGAATTTAATTTCGATAAAAATCGTATTTTTATATAGAAATGAAAAAAATTAAATGAAATGGTAGTTTCTTGACTTTATTCCTTATATATGACACTTTTTGTGAACTCAATATATTTGTAATATGATATAAATATATAAATTTATAAATATTTTCATATTTTGTGCCGCTTTAATTCACGCCTTAAAAACGCCATGACTCGCCATGGCTCGCAAAGGCGTGAGGCTTGGTCATGCCGTCACGCCACGCCTCACGCTATTTATAATCTTGAGATCATCCGAGTATATTTCCAATCTTCTTTGTTGCATCGAAAGGCTTACGCTTATCAAGAAGTGCATTGCGTCATATTACACTAACAAAAGATGCCATATTTCCAATCTACCATGCTATGTCAATACTATATTAACGGCATTCAAGCATAACCAAAAAGTTAATAGTGTTAATAGTTCAAATAAAAGACATGTTAGTACAGCAACTTGAGAAGATACAACATTGTAACTTGCATATTGGCATTTACTTTATCTAATAAGTAAACATGTGATACATGTGTAACCTTTCTAAATCTAAATGATATAAAAAAAGAGAAATGCTACAATCACAAAAAGTTTACAAAATGATTTTCACAAAATAATGTGTTATGCAATAATTGGATTCAAGTTCTTTATCTCCCATCTTTTAATTGGCTTATATTGTACAAATCATCATGCCACATCATTTTGTGGAATTTTTTTTGTAAACACTTTGTGATTCTAGTATTTCTCAAAAAAAAATTACCTAGCATCCTTAAAAAAAGGCATTTTAGAAAACCTACACTTGCTTTTCTTGTTTTGTTGCCTGGGGCAAACCATGTATCAGCAGTTAAGAAACGTTACAACGTTCACATTTTCAGTACTACATAGCACCCCTTGCTTGTACACTATTTCCTCATGAAAGCAAAACCTTATTTCCTTCGTTGATTCTGCACTTCTTCTTAATAACTCTATATTCTAACCTTGTGTTGGTTGCCATCATATCTGTTACATATGTTGTTTTTTCATTACTTGTCTGCTTCTCAAATTTCTTATTTCGAGTCTTAATAGAGAGGAAAATCTTCCTTTTTTTGTGATTGCTTTTGAGTTTCATCAAGTATTTGTCAAGATGGAACAAAAAACAGCGCACATTCATGCTCATGAAGCACCCAAAAGTTTGAAATCTGAGCAACATAAGTATAAAAAACCACAAGAACCAAAATGCAAATTTTCATCTACTTCTACAGGTGGCCCTAAAGCACCAAACAGAGATGTATAAGAATAAAATCACCAGATGAAGACCTAGAGAAGCTCTTGAAGAATCGACCCAAAGTTTCCCTCACTCCTGCGGAGATTGAGGAAGAAATGAAGTTCTTTTCCTAGATAATGCAGGGTGCGACTACGAGTAGTGATACCTGATGTGTATTTTGCTTTAAATATATTTTTATCAAGTTTTAAATTTATAAAACTCGATTACCGATACACGCACTAACGGGGCAGAGAACCCGGTCGTAGGTAGTGTTGTAGTTTGGTAAATCCAAGGTCGTCCCGAGAGCTAAGGTTAAATAGATTAATTTGATTATTGACACGTTTGAAAATGGTTTTAAGTTTGATTTTAAGAACTACGAAAAGCAAATACAGTAAAATAAATAGATAGAAAATATCAGAGAGAAAGGCGTGTTAACCTAACCATTTCATTACTGATGCTATGATTACATTTTCCTGTGCAATGTTCAATTATAAGTTTCATTAGTGGTTTTAAAGTCGACACACCCGAATTTTCATTTAAGGTTTGTCCTATGCTTACTCTGCGATCCCACATTCCCCTACGATCACACGAGCAGGGCATCCAAGCTTGCAGTGGTTAAACCCCAACTACCCTTAAGACCAATCTATAATCTAAACCGATTATTAACCCCCTCTGAAAGAGTTCCCATGCTTTATAAGTATTTAATGTGACAAAGGCGGTAATCTATTTAATTCTTACACTAGGGATAGATGTTAAGCTACCCTAGTATCCTAGTAATCCTAGGTACAACATGGTAAGTCTAATATTAGGAATAATAATATCTAAGCCACCCTCAATACTACCAAAACATGAGGATCAATGAAAGGCTATAAGGATATCTAACACAACCATAATTAAATAAGAAATCATAATCACAACACTAGTAACTACATGGTTAGGCCAGCACTAGGAGTGCTTAGCCACTAATAGTAACAGCAATGCAAGAATTAATGAATAAAGAATAGATTGAATCATAATAATTTTTACAAAGAATGAAATGAATGATTAAATACAATAAGTATGCTAGTGGCTTCTCCCTTGGACCTTCAGATGAAATGCTTCGAACCTTGGGGGTTTGGTTCACCCCTTAGAACTGTGTGTGAAGTGGTGGTGGTGAGTGATGCTGAATGAGCCAGAGAAGGTCTCTATTTATAGGCTTCGAAAGGTTTACGGCGTAATCCTTATGGGATGTTATGTCGTAACCTTGCTACGTAAGCATCCAATCTTCTAGGCATAAAAGTATGTTACGGCGTAACCTTGTCGCCTATGTTACGCCGTAACGCTGAGTCAGATACATCATCTCAGCGTAATATTGGAGACACTTTACGCCGTAAAGGGTGTGATGACTCATTTCTTCGTTATAAGATGTTACGGCGTAATCCATCGGGGGTGTTACGCCGTAAAGTGCCTTGGAATCTTCACTTTAGTGCATTTTTTATCCAAATCCCTTGTCTTTTGCTAAAATGCTCACTTGGTCCCTGAAAATTAATAATAAACAATTAAGTAACGTTTTCATACATTAATAACATATTTGTAAGCATTTTTATAGGGAATTTGATATTAAAATGTATTAACTATTTGATGTTATCAATACCCGTCAAAAGAAGGTTGAAATAAACAGATTTAGTTCTTTTTTAACCACTTTATGGAGAAGTTTAGTCTATTTCATATGGAATTATGTTAGTATATATTAATGTTAGCGTTCATATTCGTGCAGGTGCTGTCTGTTTCAGAAGCAGCGTTTAAACCTGAACTAAATGAAGTTCCAAGGGTTTCGGCTAAGCTATCAAAGGTTATTTACTTAAATCATTTTGTTTAAATAAACAAAGAATTTGGTTTAAGTTATATATTGTTTTTTTGGTAACCATGGTTTCCGACCTTTTGGCCGACTAATCCACGGGTTTGAACCCACCGCCACACAAGTTATATATATTGTTATAACAGACAGAAAAAACTCTGCATGCAATTCTGCAGTTCAATTGTTACTAATTGAAAAAATGATCTATGGTTGTAGCCACAACATCATGGCACCAATCACTAAGAAGGATTATTGTCGTTCAGAGTTGGAATAAGACGATGCTTCGGCTGATATCTTATATTTATATTGACATAAGCATCGTATTAAATGTGTTTCTAATAAACCATCCATCTGTTAGATGTTCTTTCATTTTGCAATTTTATGTATGTGTTTTTATGGCTAGTTGCATCTAGCTGATCAATCGGACTCTTCAGAAAATTCACATAATTTTAAATATTTTCTCTATTGGTAAGATCCATGATTCAAGAATTCGGAAAGACCCTTATTATTGAATTAATGGGGCCTAAAAATAGTTAAAAGATTTATGTGCTATGTGGTATTTATTTATATAAGGCTTACGCAATCGATTAATTCGATGTATGTGGCCGGAGTCATTGGATGAATGAGCCTTATGTGAATAAATACATTATTTAATTATTAGATAATTATGATCATATTTAATGTTTGCATGCCTTAATTGTTAAGTGATTTTAAATAAATGTTATTAGTTTAGTTGATGTTTATATGTTTTATTATAAGATCTGGACTTTCATCTGGTGAGAATAAAGGGTTTTTCGAAAAACAAATCATAAACATTGACTAATGATTACGAAATAAGATTTATTATGGACTATATAATGCAAAAAGTCAAAGTGGATTCGGCTTACATCCGATATAAAATCTTCCATGATTAGACTAGCAATTTATTTTTATAATGTGTTTTTAAAATTAAAGTTTTTAATTTTTATCAGTGACGTAATTTGTAAAAAGTATATATAGTTGAATAACGGGATAAGGTCGGGGGACTCTTCAGGACTTCGGTTTGTAGATAACCATTTACCCTATAATTACCTGAACTAGTTGTAGTTTCCTTACCTTGCATACTTATGTAGGAAGTAGCGAATGGTCTAGGGTTTGATGGATTTTAATTCATTCTTTAATTTTGCCCCGGTAAAAAGCAAATCTTTATATTTAAAGATACGCTGAATCGCAATTTTAAGGTCTTCACTATTTATGGTATTTGATACGATGTTAATAGGTGATACGTAATACATATTTAAGTGAGAAATTAAGTTTATTATTTAAAATCTATGATACGAATTGTATGCATGCTTTTCGTACATATTTGATCACGTCAAATAAAATACCCCTTTTCAACTATGTGTTGCCCATCAATTTGTAAAAAAACACTTGTAGATTGCTCTTTTACTTATGCGTTGAGACGTTTTGTGTTATAGATTTGGCAATTCTCAGGTGATTATACGCTTTTCGTGAGACGGTGGAGTGTTACATAATCACTGTTTTTGATTGGACGACTTGCGTTTATTGTGGTTAGACCTATTAACCACGAGGCCTATAAATGGGATGAACACATGCTTTACTAGATATTATTGTAATAAAGTAATCCCATTTGGTTTTAGGGAAATGCAATAGTTGTGAATTATCAATCGTTAATTACCTTTTGAATACACCATCACTAGCAGATCAACTGATGTGGTGGGGGTATGTCAAGTTGGGTCCTAACCTTAGAAAATTAATTATTTATTTGAATAAACATGGGTAGTTAATTTTCTTCAAGGAGTATTATCGAAAATACTAAAATTGAATTTTGCGATTCTATTAATAGTATTAATGCAACGATAAACCGTAAAATGATGGTTTGTTTACTTGTTATAAGAAGTCAAGCCGAGACTCCTTTCCTTGTAAGGAACATGGAGACTCATTCCTATCATCTTTCTTGCTCCGGAAAGTTATAATAGGAACGTAGGAATTGTTCTAATGTAATCAAACTCATAGCAAGCTTAAAAGTTAAGTATATTGCTGACTCTATATTTTCATTAGATTTCATGGTGAATATTTTGAAAGATATAAGACATTTATAGTTAATCTAGGGAATATGTCTTAAAGCTTTCAAATGGTAAATCTTAGTGTTAGATGTTTTATGAGTCTTGATTAGAAAAATACCTTATTATCGCAAATTGTAAAAAGGCTAACTGGTTAATATATCTAGTTGTTTGTCTTAATCAAAATTAAGGAGGAAATTGCATGCTCAATTTTCAAGTTAATCAATAACATTGATGGATAGTCCCTCATCTGCATAGTAGAACTTTTGAAATCCAAGTAAATGTTACTAATTTAGATTTCAAATAGAGTTGGAAATAAATAGATCACTATTTGTTTTCACTGGTTATGGAACACTTGTAATGATGTTCATAATCTATCTAGTGGGGAGCATCCCGATTATTTTCATGAACCAGGGGTCATTATGTGATGCTGTCGAATTCAGTGGGAGCTACAAGGTTCTTTATCTTGGTAGTAACCTAGATTATTTCTTGTTTATCTTGAGATAATATATAGTTTTCCAACTATACACACTAATGTTTTTAAAGATAGTCGTGCACTATTTCTTATTAAACAAAGTGGTTCAATATCTACTTGTAACGCTAATATCTGTGACACTATCATATTATCCATATAAACAAACGAATGTCGTGTTGTTTGACCACGTGTATGATGTTGTGCCATGCACAAGTGGGAGAAATCTTTATTGTGTGCAAGGTACAACACATGATAGAAACAATATGATTAAAGGTTCTCTTGACCGTAAGGTAAGAAGCATTATTATCGAGAATTATGATTTAAAAGACTACTTTCATGTAAAAGTGTTTATGGGTTTTTGGAAGTCCATATTATGAAGTAATCTTGATTTATAGACTACTTCAAGTAAAAGGTTTATGTGCTCTTGGAATGTCCCAAATAATGAAGTAATCTTGATTAACTTGAAATTACTACTGAAGTCAAGAGTTGGCGTTCATAATTACTTTAGTTAAATATGTTTATGTTTATTGTAAATTAATAAACATTAAGTCCGTTAATTGTTAAAAGACTTAAAACATAAAGTAAGCGTTCAAAAATTACTTAGTTTAAAATATGTTAGGTTTAATGGTATAATTATTAACATAAGTCCTTTAAATGTTGAAAGACTTATAACATAAAGTAAGTTATATCTTCTGGCTATGACATGAACAAAAGTCCTTGAATTGTTCAAAGGCAAAATAATGTATAGTTAACATGGATAGAGTTCTTGAACTAGTTAAAGCCGTATACATTATTGCATGCAAGAAGGTTTTTAAATACTATATATTCAATTTGGTTTGACACAATTGATTAGTATGTAACCTAAAATAATATTAAGTTATATAAAGATTGTGGTAAAGTCTCACAATGAAATTACTTATAGAATACCACTTTTATGGTATGTCTAGAGTATTGAATCAAATTATTTGATTTTGATAACTTAAATATTTCACCTCCAAATCTCTCAAGGTTTGAAATTGAGTATGTCTTATATATACTCAATAAGACTCCAACCTAGAAGGTTAATAAGACACCATCATGATTATGGAATGTGATGACTCACATTAAGTCTTAAAATTGAAGTTCTGATTTGTTAAAAGTCTTATGAAGAATGATACTGACAAACTAAACTCAAGAACTGTCAATGTATCTTGTAATTGCTACTCTACATGCTAAGTAATTATAGAAGTCTTTAATTACAAAAGGCAAGTGGGAGCGTTTTTTAGATCTTGTAGAGATAAAAAATACAAAATACATAACCTTCTAAACACACTAAGTAAAAATTCATATCAAGGCTGTAATGTTATTCTCATAATGATATAATTCTCGTTCATAGATCCGTAAGGATACCTTAAATACTTGATTGATAAATGTTATTTCAATATTGAGGAATATGAGTCACTTGGATCATGGGAACCGTTAAAGATTGCATTATTGAATTTTGATAATTCGGTATCATGGTGTAACATTACTATGCATTGTTGTATTTTGAATTGACATGAGACTCAAGCTATGAATGTTAAGATGTTGTCCACAAGATAATCAATTTTGAAATTTATTGATCTTTAACTAAAACGTTGATATGAAGTTATAATGAGTTTCTCAAAAGTGAAGAAAAACCCATGTGGTTAATGTTTAGGTATCTAATCTATGGCAATGTTGTACACATATTAATGATGCATTAAGATAGGATTTTTAAATCATCACAAAGCAATTGATTGTGATTAAATATTCTTTCTATGCACATTAAGTATATAAAGATGGTTGATTGTCATACTAGAGTTCATATAGATGAAATATGACAATAAAATTTAAACACTTCCTTGAATGATTACTATTGCGAGGACGGTTAGTAATTAAAGGAGTTTATGAGTTCATATAATCTTTATAAAATGTACAAACGGCAAAAATCCAAGCATGGATTATTGCAAGCAATAGGAGAATAACTTTAAGGTTTATTGTTAAATAATGGTAATCCTGAAGTATTTCTATAAGTAGTAGGGTATTATGTTCAGGAATTCTTCACACTGAAAAGATTTAGGAAATAAAACTTACAACCTTGAAATATATGTTTATTTCTATGAACATATGCGGTATATAAATCTAACACAATTTGACATACCATTTAGAAAGTCTTAATGGATACGTATCTCATTGCTAGAAGGAAATGAATTGAAATATTTGTTGGGACTAATGATTCATTATGGACATCATATGTGTAGATGAATGTTGGTATCATGCATGAATGCAAGATGATTTGACAACATTGGTATTTAATCGAAAGTTATTAGATAATCAGGAATTGAATATTTTAAATAGAATATGTGTGGATTTGGGAAATTATTCTTAGATTATGTTTTGTCCATAGTTATGAAAAATTAAGGATATATTTGAACAATTTATTATGAAATTAGATAAACAATTACTTGGGTTATGAGGGTGCCAAACTTTATTAAAGAATATTCATTGTTTACGGATTTTAAAAGCATGGGAGTTGTTTGTGTACACGGTTGCTTAAAACGAATTGAGATGGACACTCAATTCTAGTCATGGTATGATTTCATTTTTTGATGAGGACCATGTGGATAGTTTGTGCTCAACTAAGGCATCAGTTGCATTATACATTAAAGATAAGAATACTCTTACACTCTTAGAAGCTGCGAAAGATGATTGTTTATCAATAGTTAATGTCAACACACCTTATAAGATTTAGTGTGTCAAGATATTAGATATATCGAAACAAACATTCATCATAGTTTTTCCAAGAACTTCACTTTATGAATCTTGAAATAAGTATTTTAAAAATTCCTAAAGATAAAGCTAGTTGGATTATAAAAAAATATATTGCCTTGTCAACAAGTGGACGATAGTCGTATCCTTGAGGCCATGATTCGTCAACAAGAATTATCATGCTTTTTGATCTATTTAATTATTTGTGATTTAAGGGATGTTTAAAAACAATTTTATTAATGATAAAGATTTACGTTTGTGGTATTAAGTTTTATTTAATATAAATTGTTTATGTTCTTATATTTGCATGGTTAAAATCAATGAATATTAAATAGTTATTATTCTAAAATTAATCCGTTGTCGATTAAACAATATGGAATATTGTTAAATAAGTCATATTCTGAGTGATTGGTGATATTGTAGATATTAAGGATGTGTCCATCAAACTCACATGATATTCATAAGATGAATATTGGATTTCCCCAACCACAAGAATTTTACTTTATGGATCGGCGTCATTAAGTAAATTCTTGTAATTGATTTTAATTTACTAAATCCTTAGACTTGAGATTCAAGTAGGTCTTGCATGTGTGAATAATCCTTCTTGATATAGTTTAAGTTATCCTGAATAAGGTAGCTAATAAAGACTATTTCAGAAGTGATTGTGAAGCATGGTGACTTGACACTTGTAATGTACAATAAGAATTTATTCCTTCAAATTTGTTAAAAGTATGATGCCACTGGCCCCCTCGTAGGGTTAATAGATGTATGTGTGGCCGCACCCAAAAACTCATGTAGATATGTCTCAATAATTTTTGGTAATCTAGATTAATCATATATACGAGAAACAAAATCGTTAATTAATGAAATGACTATTGATCCATATCTATTTTTTAACTTGGTATCAGGAAAAAAAAGGGATTGTAATACTTAAATTATTTAACTGTGGAACTTTATGAAAAGTTACACTCTGGTTCATTTTCTGGAGCATTGGCTGTGATGACGCTTACCAATGTTGTTATATTTATTTGTGACATGTCCAAGTGGGAGCTGTTGGGATATGTTCATATCATAAATAAATATACGGCCAGAAATATGTGAGCCTATGGGGGCACACACGTATACACAGAGGATACGTTTATTAATTACATTAATATGTTTCATGAAATAATTAAACGGTCGTTAATTATAACGTTAGACGTTTGATAATAATTAATAGATATTAACAAGTGAATGACTTGTTAGTAGAAAAACCAAATCCGTGGGGTGTTGGTTGTGACCGGTTAAACAAGAAATAAAGGAGGGGTCCAAATGTCGTTTCTAGCTAATAAAATAAGGTGTTTGAGTATGAATTGAAGAACAAGTATTGGGCTATATATATATTATTCCCATCTCATTCATTCGAAAGTGTGACGATTAATATATCCCTTAAGGATTAGTCGAATACCTCAAATCCTAAAAAACCCATTCGCATGTGAATTTGTTCCTTTAGATAAGATATTGATATCATACACAAGCATGTAATATATACATGCATATGCGTACTGCATACATAAGATAAAGAATAAGATATTGAATGTCAATTCTTTATTTTTGTGTTTTGACAATATCTCGTGGGTTTCAGTCGTGTGAAAAAAAAACAAAAACAAGAACATCGGTGGGAAGTTTTTTATTCGTGAAGAAAGGACTAGCATCCTAGCGTATCTCAGTGACGTGTACTGTATGCACATCATAGAGGTTATCTACTTTGGTAACTTTATTAGTTTGCGCGGTATTCTATTTATACACACGCGTATATAGAAGACGGTGTTTACGGTTACCTTTAAGCGGTGTATCATTCGTGCCTAAAAGGTGTTCTCTTCTATCCTTGTTAATTAATGTGTTCTACATGTAATCTTTAATTCCGTTGCGCACTCGTGTTAATTAATATGGTTAATTAGATCGTAAAACCCAACATATACTACCAAACATGGGGATCAATGAAAGGCTATAAGGATATCTAACAGAACCATAATTAAACAGGAAATCATAATCACAACAATAGTAACTACATGGTTAGGCCAGCACTAGGAGTGCTTAGCCGCTCATAGTAACAATAATGCAAGAATTAATGAATAAAGACATTAATTAAATCATCATAATTCTTACAGAGGATGAAATGAACGATTAAATACAATAAGTATGCTAGTGGCTTCTCCCTTTGACCTTTAGATGAAATGATTCGAACCTTAGGGATTTGGTACACCCCTTAGAACTATGTGTGAAGTGGTGGTGGTGAGTGATGCTCAATGAGCCGGAAGAGGGTTCTATTTATAGGCTTTGAAAGGTTTACGGCGTAATCCTTATGGGATGTTACGCCGTAACCTTGCTACGTAAGCATCCAATCTTCTAGGCATAAAAGTATGTTACGGCGTAACCTTGTCGCCTATGTTACGTCGTAACGCGGAGTCAGATACACCATATCTTGTAAATTTGAATGTTGCGGCATAATCTTGGAGACACTTTATGCCGTAAAGGGTGTGATGACTCTTTCTTTGTTCTAGATTGTACGCGTATATCCCTAGGGGTGTTTTAACGCCATAAAGTGCCTTTGGACTCTTCACTTTAGTGCATTTCTTGTCCAAATCCCTTGTCTTTTGCTAAAATGCTCACTTGGTCCCTGAAAATAATAATAAACAATTAAGTAACATTTTCATACATTAATAACATTATTTGATGCATTTTTTTATAGGGAATTTGATATTAAAATGTATTAACTATTTGATGTTATCAATACCCGTCAAGGAAGGTTGAAATAAACAGATTTAGTTCTTTTTTAACCACTTTATGGAGAAGTTTAGTCTATTTCATATGGAATTATGTTAGTATATATTAATGTTAGCGTTTCAATTAGGGCAGGAGTTTTGTCTGTTTCAGAAGCAGTGTATAAACCTTTTTAACTAAAATGAAGTTCCAGGGGTTTCAGCTAAGCTGTCAAAGGTTATTTACTTAAATCATTTTGTTTAAATAAACAAAGAATTTGGTTTAAGTTATATATTGTTTTTTTTTTGTAACCATGGTTTCCGATCTTTTGGCCGACTAATCCACGGGTTTGAACCCACCGCCACACAAGTTATATATATTGTTATAACAGACAGAAAAAACTCTGCATGCAATTCTGCAGTTCAATTGTTACTAACTGAAAAAATGATCTATGGTTGTAGCACACACATCATGGCACCGTCATAAGAAGGATTATTGTCTTTCTAAGTTTGGAATAGACGATTGCTTCGGCTAATTATTCTTATCTTTATAGTGACATAAGATCTTATTAAAATGTGTTTCTAAATTAAAAAACACCATCTGTACGGATGTTCTTTCACTTGTGCATTTTATGTATGTGTTTGATGGCTAGTTGCATTTATAGCGGGGGTTGGTCAGTCGGACTCTTTCATATATTATGTAGAACATTTTATTGGATACATATATTGATTTGTATTGGTATTGATTGGAGATTTTTACTGAGTTCATCCATGTTTTATTTCATTGTTTAATGCTTTTGTAGTGACTATAATTTAATGAAAGTATAAGTTCAATTTTTGCAAGTTTTAAATTTTTCAACAATAGTTGTCTATATGGAAGATGACTGCGTTTGCATTACATTTTGGTGCACCAATGTTAAATCTCCTGTTGCTTATATAACAAATCCTTTTTTGATAAAATCGTTTACATAATATACAAGATTGGATTATTTGAGATAAACGAATCCTTTGGTTTGTGGGGTGTTTTATTGTTCGTCTATAGAATCTGATCTTTGCACTAATCCCATTAGAGGCCTTCTTATGAGATTATGAGAAATGATCTCAATTATCGATCACCCAGTGTAAAAAGGAGTTAAGATCTAGGGTCCGTTTGGTTTATAAGTGGGTTTAGAATAGGATTTGATTTTGGTTTAGGATTTAGATTTAGCATAGGTTTAGGAGAGAGAAATTATATTTGTTTATGAATTAATAATAAAATTGATTTAAGAAATATTTTTAAAAATTTAATAATAAAATTGATTTAAGAAATATTATTTAAAAATAAAAAAAGGTATATATGTGTGAGAGAGAAAGAATGATATATTCAATTATAAGTGTAACTTTTAGTGGGCCCTTTTTACTATTTAAATGCCAAACTCATATACCAAACAACAACTTTCACCATCAATCCTAAATCCAAATCCAAAACCCACCAACCAAACGGGTCACTAGATTATGTAATTGACTTTAAATGATAGTATAGTCTGATCCAAGACCTATAAGTAGAGATATAAGCATTAGATCTTGTGGTTAATCGGATCATTATGGTGGCATCGACACTTTCAACTCATAATTTTAGTTGCCAACTAGATACAAGATATAGCATAGTGAGTTCTGTAAGCAACAGTCCCAGTGACGATGAACTGAATATCCTTCAATTACAGTTTACCGTTATCTGTTGAGCAAAATATTCTGAGAGTTATTTTTTGGACTTAATGAGCCAAGTAATATAATTGTTTAGTAATGACCAGATAGCGGATACCCCAGGCTTTAGGTAATTCCTTTTACCATATCACCATGTTTCCCAATTTGATTTTCTCATTTATCAGTGCGAATTAATGGTGTGTGCTTTAATGATTACTAACATTTTATTCTATGATCTAATGCTTTTGTCCGTGACTGGTGGCCGTGGGCACCCTTATCTCTCCATATCGCTTGACTCTATTAAATTAGTCATCGCCCACGTACTGCATTTCCCTAATTTAGAGGAATTAAACACGAGATGTACAAGACAGTAATTTGATTCGTCATATATGGGAATTCGCGGAAAGAAAGGGTCTTCAACACTATCAGCTCATCTCCTTATAATCTAAATTGCAAGGTTGAAGGTTCAATTTCACATTCTTACGCCTGCTACTATTTCCTTGTAAACCCCTAGTCTTTATCTAGCACCTCAATGCGTATTTTAATGTCAATGCCATTGTGGCAATCAACACAGGATCGAGAGTCTTTATTTTCTCGAACGGCAATTTTTTAATGAACTAGCAACATGCAAGCTTGAGAGAAAATTACAGCTTATTAGTATAAGAGAAATTCAGATCACTTATCTAGTCGGTAACAATGGTTTCCATCTTTTGAAGTCATAAGGCTGTTAAGTGTTCACTCATATCTATTTGCATTTCATCTCCCGGCATTAAATTGTGCTCATTGCATTATAGCACTCTATCTTCTCGCTATTGTTAATTTTAGTACAAATCAGTTCATGAAAAAAAGAGGTGTTAGTTGAGAAAATCTATATGGATGACGACTCAATGATCATATCAGTTACCTTAACCGCATAAATACATTGGTCTAAAACTCATGCTGCTACATATTTATGGAATCAGTTAATTTCAGGTCTTCATATTGCATTTTCCTAATAATATAGATAATGCTTATTAAAAGGTCGTGTCTGCATTTTATACCTGCTAGCTAGATATTGATAAGATCATAATTATATTATTAATTAATTATTATATTTAGTTTCCTTTATTATTTTTTTTAGTCAAGAAGTCTAGGATATCTTTTATTATAAATAGAGGATTAGGATTGTAATTGTCATTATGTTGAATGTTGAATATTATTAATGGTTTAGTTATTTCTTATCTTTATTGGGAGAGCTTATTCGACCTCTCGAACGTCGATTATTCTATCTTTATCGTTCTATTAGCTCTTAATCGATCTGGTTCGTATCAATTGGTATCAGAGCTGTTTTGATTCTAGGGTTCCAAAAAAAAGAAAAAAAAGAAAAGAAAATAAGGAATTGTTGATTCACGATGACAAAGGTAACTGATCTGGAGGCAAATCTGGAACAGTTCAAGATCGAGCAGGCTGCAATCAACTCAGAGGCAGCGAAACAACGGGCTTTGTTGCAAGCAACGATTGAGAAAAACAAGGTTGAAGCAGATCGGTAATTCGCTAAAATCATGAATGCTATCAAAGCCCTACAACCACCCACCGCCCTTCCCGCCACTATCCCACGCTTTGAGGAAAAGAGTGGAGAAAGTTATACCAGTAGCAAGGTGGTAAAAGATAACCGTTTTTTAAGTGATGTTACAAAAGTTGCTGATTCTTTAAGGGAACAAGGAGAAGATGATTGGCAGCCCCATTATGAACCTGATTTGCAGGATATTCAAGACACGCCTGATTGTTGTAATCTAAAACCACACATGGATGTGATACAGGAGGGTCGGTCATGCTCAAAACTAAGTTACTGTTCGTTTGGTCCTGTCTTAAGATGTGATAATGTGTTGCATCTGGTGGTGGTCCAAGGGTTAGGAAGCAATTACAAGAGAAGTAGGCTGGAATTCTATTCTACTATAATCCTTGTTGTGCATCTGGAACCAAATATTTTGTATGGGCCTTTCTTTGAGCAAAGGATGACTTGGGATCCCAGAATCACGTGAGGCCAGATTTTGAAGCAACACCTTGAGGACAAGTTGTTTTTGGGGCGGGAGTATTGATAAGATCATAATTATATTATTAATTAATTAGTATATTTAGTTTCCTTTATTATCTTTTCTTAGTCAAGAAGTATAGGATATCTTTTATTATAAATAGAGGATTAGGATTGTAATTGTTATTATGTTGAATGTTGAATATTATTAATGGTTTAGTTATTTCTTATCTTTATTGGGAGAGCTTATTCGACCTCTCGAACGTCGATTATTCTATCTTTATCGTTCTATTAGCTCTTAATCGATCCGGTTCGTATCAGATACATATCAATCCTTTCCAAGGTATGATCGAACTTCTTTTTTGTCACACCAGAAATCTGGGATGATCATTGATACATTACTGTGATGGATATCAAACTAAAAACTGGCTTTTTGGATTCTAGCCTCTTAGTTTGAGTTCTAACACGCAGAGACTGATGGTTCAGCATAACCAACTATTATCGATCCTTTCCAAGGTATGATCGAACTTCTTTTTGGTTGCACCAGAAATCTGGGATGATCAGTGATACATTACTGTGATGGATATCAAACTAAAAACTGACTTTTTGGATTCTAGCCTCTCAGTTTGAGTTCTAACGCGCAGAGACCGATGGTTCAGCATAACTAACTAGGTTAATACGTTGACAAAGATTCAGTTTCTGAATTAAAGTTTTCATCAAACTACCAATAGCCAACCAGCTGAAAAAAAGGTGGCCGTGTATTAATGTGATCAATAGTTTATGCATCCCGCCTTTCTCCATCATTAGAAAAGAAAAGAAAAAAACCAAGACTTAGATCAAGACAGTATAGGAACATACCAGCTCTTCTTTAGTACTTAGTCACTACTTACAACTTACAACAAGCCTTTGAGAATTGCAGAACTCTCAAAGAATGACACCACGAGATCCAAACTTCCTATGAATAACAACGGGAAGATTGGAAGTTCATTTGTATGCCAATTCAAATCGTTTTTGGTTTCTATCGTTGTTGCATGATCACATGTCGTAAGTCTAGATTATGGAAGTTCATTTCCAATTTTGTTTGTTGCATTGAAAGACTTGCGCCAATCAAGAAGTATAATGTGTCGTATTACACTAACAAAAAATGCGTTATGGAACTCATCTTACATATTTTCAATCTACCATACAATGTCAATACTACATCAATGGCATTCTAGCATAATCGAAGGATACCGTCATTAAAATGCTTAATTTATTTTATCAATACCAACAGTTCGTAATAAGTAAGTTTAAATTGTTTCTTATTCAACCTGGAAGTTGAAAAAATGTTAATAGTTCAGATAAAAGTCAAGTTAGTACCACAACTTGAGAACATACAACATTGTAACTTGCATCTGTATACAATTCCATGGGCATTACTTTATCAAATAATAAACATGAAATACATGTGTAACCTTTCTAAATCTAAATAATGAGAAAGATTGCTTAAAATCCTAAAAAAAGGCATTTTAGAAAACCAATACTTGCTTTTCTTGTTTTGTTGCAAGGTTAAACCATGTTTCAACTGTTAAGAAACATTACGATGTTCACATTTTCAGTACTGCTTAGCACCCTTTTCTTGTACACTCTTTTCTCATGAAAGCAACCCTTATTTTCGCCACTAATTCTGCACTTTTCCATAGAAACTTTATATTCTAACCTTGTGTTGGTTGCCATCATATATATATATATGCTGTTTTTTTCATCACTTGTCTTCATAAATTTCTCAATTCGAACCGTAACATAGAGGAAACTCTTCCTTTTTTTTGCTATTGTTTTTGAGTTTCACCAAGTATTTGTCAAGATGGAACAAAAAACAGAGAACATTCATGCTCAGGAAGCACCCAAAACTTTGAAACCTGAGCAACATAAGTATAAAAAACCACAAGAACCAAAATGCAATTTTTCATCTACATCTACAGGTGGCCCTAAATCACCAAAACGGAGATATATAAGGAGACAAGCGCCAAATGAAGACCTAGAGAAGCTCTCGAAGCATCGACCCAAAGTTTCCCTCACTCCTGCGGAGATTGAGGAAGACCTGAAGTTCTTTGCCCAGATAATGGATAGTACGAATATGAGTAGCGATACCCGTCAAAAGAAGGTTAGAATAAACAGATTTAGAAGTTCTATTTTTAACCACTTAATGGAGAAGTTTAAGTTAAATGTTTTCATATGGAATTATGGTAGTATATATTAATGTTAGCATTCATATTCATGCAGATGCTGTCTGTTTCAGAAGCAACATTTATACCTGAACTAAATGAAGTTCCAGGGGTTTCAGCTAAGCCGCCAAAGGTTATTACTTGCTCATTTTGCTAAATATACAAAGAATTTGGTTAAAATTATGTATGTTGTTATAACAAACCAAAAAAATATGCATGCAACTTGCAATTCAATTATCACTAATTGAAAATTTGATATATGGTTGCAGCTACAACATTCGTCGCAACAGTGACTAAGAAGGATTACTGTCTTTCAGAGTTGGAATAAGATGCTTCGGCTGATATCTTATATTTAAAGTGACATAAGTATCCTATTAAATGTTTTTTTCTAATAAACCATCTATCTGTTGGATGTTCTTTCATTTTGCGAATTTATGTATGTGTTGTATGGCTAGTTGCATCTAGCTGATATAAACAAATTTATCTATGGTTCGGCTGAGATCCTATATTTATAGTCACATAAGTATCATTATAAGTGTCTTTCTTATAAATGAACCATTTATCGGCTAATTGCATCAAATTGATGTCTCGGACTCTTCAGAACTTATGTAGTGCCTTCTATTGAAGAAATAGTGATTTGTATCTGGTATTGATTATTGGAGTTTATCTTCAAAGTTCTATGTCAAAGCTAAAGCTTTTATGTGCCTATTATTAAATGAATTTAAAATTCTATATTAGCAAGAAAAATTTCGACAATAGTGGTAATATGGAAGATGTACCCGTTTGCATCCAATATGTACAAGATTATATCTTCTGTTGCTGGATAACAAATTCATTTTATTGATAAAATTTGAAGAGAAACTACTTTTCTTTAATCTGATATCACTTGTTTCTTGTTTATAATGACTTAGGAAAAAGTTACAGTCTACCATTTTGCCGTTTGTTTTTCTCAGTTATCAGTGCCAATTGACGGAATGTGCATTTTTAACTTTGAGCATAATGCAAGTGACCTGTGGAATAAACTCTTTGATTGGTGGCCACGCGCTCACTCAATTCAAGTACATGTTGCTTGACTCTATTAAATCAGTCATCGTCCATGTACAGCCATCTACTTTAGTGGAATTAAACTACAGATGTACGAGACTGTAATTTGAATCGTCATATATGGGTGTCACATATGATAATCCAGGGAATGATAGGGTATTCAACGTCTTTCTTTCAAGACGTAATACGTCTGTCTTCTTAATTACATCTATTCTATATCCAAGTAAATTCTTTGTGCTAGATTTTGCTCTAGCTTCTCGTCATATATTATAATGTTAATGCCAATCAACACTAAATAGCAAAAGTTTATCCTTTTTCTTAAAGAAAGAAGTATAAGTGCCTGCGCGCAGTAAGTTGAGCAAATGTTGTTAGTCTATTAAAAAAGCTGGACCATCTTTAAATACTTTAAGATGGTAATTTCCTCTCTATTAACCATCTACGCAACTACTTTTCTTTAATCTGATATCACTTGTTTCTTGTTTATAATGACTTAGGAAAAAGTTACAAGTTTCGCTGATTCTAAAAATGATCAGATTTCAGCATAAATGAGCTTTTATATCTTGCTATTTTACTGATCTAAATTTAATATCCACATTTTTTTTGAACTGCGATTTTATTGAACTAGCAAGAAGCTAGAAGAAAAAACAATTTACAAACAAGTTTTACAATTAGACATAGGGTCATTTAGCCAATCGAGCCATAAAGGTTGAAAGGTTTTGGACCTATTAACAATCCAAGAAAAAGAAAAAGTTTTGATGTCATCCATGAGGGTATCTTTCCGTGGTGGCTTTTCGTCGAAGCAAATCTTGTTGCGGTAGCGCCAAATTACCCAAACAGTAGTTAGAATAACCCCATCCAGAATGTTTTTAGCCACATCAGGATGGTTTGCTGAATCAACCCATAAGAGTATCCAACTGATCCAATTCCTGACCCGACCGGAGATTGCGCCTCCAAGCCCAAGTAAAGTGAATAGAACCGTTGAGTAAACTACATCTCTCATTGATGAGACACTGCTTGTTCGATTCCAACGAGTAAAGTCTAGCAAAAGTAGTCTTTAAGCAATTACCGCCAAACCATATGTCGTCCCAAAATTTAATATCCACATTGAGTAGCCGAAATGGCAAAATTCATGAAACTTGGTTTGCGTCGGTTATATTATATAGCTATGTTAACAGTAGTTTGCTTCTATGATCCTAGTCGATATATTTTCTCATCACAGACACAAGTACAATGTGTAGTGGGTGAAGTGGAAAATTCCAACCTATCATCATTAGGAATCAAGGGCAATGGTGTTGTAAGGAGACCCATAAGAGTATCCCAACTGATCCATTCTTGACACCTACCTGAGATGCGCTTCCAAGCCAATAAAGTGAAAAGAACCGTTGAGTAACACATCTCTCATTGATGATACACTGCTTGTTCGGATCCAACGAGTAAAAGGTCTAGCAAAAGAAGTCTTCGCAATGTACCGCCAAAACAATATGTCGTACCAAAAATGTATATATCCCATTGAGTAGCCTAAATGGCGAAATTCCTGAAACATGGTATGCGTCGGATTATTATATAGCTATGTTAACATAGTTTTGCTTCTATATCCTATTCTAATCTGATTGAGCATGAAAGTTTTTTTTGGGACAACTATTACCATATAGAACTCTTAATGTGTTTATTGACGGCCAATGAAGCTTGGTATTACTATCCCAAATTACTACCAATAACATATTAGTATAATGCTAGACCTTAGTAAAGTTGGCAAAATTGTCTGGAAAGTAGATAACTGGACTACTTGGCATGATATTTAGTGTTACTAGATCTCGTTTTATACTTCTTATGAACCTATTTAAAACTTCTTAGTACTTTTTTTTCTGCTAATCCGATGGCGCGTACAAATTTATGGGCTTTTGCTTTCTTTCAAATCCTACTGTGGCAAAAACGCCCCGATTCTTGTAATGTGATATCCAAAATAGTGTTTGGTTCACATAATGTTATAATGAGAAAGTCAAATTCATGTCGTCTTATTGCAATATTTATGTTTGATACTTTGATTCGTAAATATGTCACAAAAGAAAAAAAGAAAGATAAAATTGGTCCTTTAGTCATCTTTTTTTTAA